>CALNXK010000826.1:0-44813 GCA_942486035.1 Porites lobata | reverse complement strand
CGAAAAATCCCAGCTAATGTCCTCAATGGTAAAATTTATTTTCAAACAGATTTTAAATACCGTAAATCCTCTATTAAGCCCCCCGGGGAGCTTATTTTTTTTTTAAGCACTTTTGACGGGGGGCTTAATGGAGAGGGAAGGCCTATTTAATTTAGCGAAACGCATCACCTGTAGCAAAAAAAGTCTGGTAGGAGACAGGGTAGACAAGCGTTGTACAATTAAAGTCACTGTCAAAAGTATTTAATTCACTTGTGGGAGCCTAAAAGGAACAAAAACAAAATTCTTATTCTTCAAAAATGTGCTTTCGGCCTCATGTTCTTCGGTAATTCTTATAAATAAACCATAACTGATCAGTCCACGTTAATCGTTAATTTTTTTGTGAAGAATAAGGAATTGGAGGAGGGGGAGGGGAGGGGGGCTTAATGGAAAGGGGGGGGCTTATTAACTTTTCTCCTCTGAAAAGGGCGGGGGCTTATTAGAGAGGGGGTGCTTATTAGAGAGGGGGGCTTAATAGAGGATTTACGGTACTGTTTGCGGGGTATTTTTAAAAATTGACACCCGTAGTCACGGACTTGACAAACAAAGTGCAATACCTGCACCTAATCAACCGTATTTTAAAACTGTCTGTGAAGTAGTTTAAAGCTATTTAAACGATTTAAAAACTATTTTTACCAAAATTTGAGGTATTTTTTATTATATTTCACGACTAAAACCAAAATAGCGTTAGAAGCTTGAATTGTATTTGACATCTATTTGAATAATATTTATAACATTTTCCCAGGTTTTCCTTGTATTTGAAACATATTTGCTATCAAAACTACATTTTAAATACAGTATTTAAACTATATTTTCGGAAAGAGAGTACTGGCGAGTTGCTAAAATGTTTTTATAGACCGTATTTAAACATCATCTTGGAAAGAAGAACTTAAAATCAAAGATTTAAAAAGTAGTTTGTACAAGCGCAGTTCAAAATCAGTTTTTAATTATGACGTTTAAAGACTATTTTGAATATACTTCCTCGTCTACGACCTTAAACAGCTCATAAATAGCATAGTTAAAACATGTTTGAAGACGGTTTAAGAAGCAGTTCAATTTAAATTGGTATTTGAAATGACGAACACCGTTTAATCTCTCCAAACAGGATTAAAACTGTCTGTTTTAACAGTATTTTCACAAACTATCCTCATTTAAAAGGCATTTAAATGGAAACCTGTCTCCAAACCTAACCTAAACAGGCTGTTTATGGGGTGTTTTGAAAAAACCCGGCTGTCTTCAATGGTAATTACTTCAAAGGAAAAAAAGTCAACCAAATTTATTTTCAAACAGATTTTAAATACTGTCTGCGGGGTATTTTTAAAAATTGACACCCGTAGTCACGGACTTGACAAACAAAGTGCAATACCCGCACCTAATCAACCGTATTTTAAAACTGTCTGTGATGTAGTTTAAAGCTATTTAAACGATTTAAAAACTATTTTTACCACAATTTGATGTATTTTTATTATATTTCACGACTAAAACCAAAATAGCGTTAGAAGCTTGAATTGTATTTTTACATCTATTTGAATAATATTTACAACTGTATTTATAGCATTTTCCCAGGTTTTCCTTGTATTTGAAACATATTTGCTATCAAAACTACATTTTAAATACAGTATTTAAACTATATTTTCGGAAAGAGAGTACTGGCGAGTTGCTAAAATGTTTTTAAATACCGTATTTAAACATCATCTTGGAAAGAAGAACTTAAAATCAAAGATTTAGAAAGTAGTTTGTACAAGTGCAGTTCAAAATCAGTTTTTAATTATGACGTTTAAAGACTATTTTGAATATACTTCCTCGTCTACGACCTTAAATAGCTCGTAAATAGCATAGTTAAAACATGTTTGAAGAAGGTTTAAGAAGCAGTTCAATTTAAATTGGGATTTGAAATGACGAAACACTTCAATTCGCCTATAACAAATCTTTTCGTGTGAGCATTTGGTTTAGCTACAATTGAAATTGCTTGGTTTCTTGGGCAACGTTTTCACCAATCATTTTGCACTACCTTACAGCTTTTAAATTAGCAGTAAAAGATAGATTTAAAAAAAAAAAAAAAAAAAAAAAAAAAAAAAAGCGGGGGGAATAAAATATCAAAATGACCAATTGAAGGCTCTTCAATTGGCAGCAAAACAAGTGATTTCACTCTAAGTTTTACCTTGAAGTTCATGTTCAGAAAGACCACAAAAACCGCCAAGTATGTCTGTGAAGTGTCCATCTCGTGACAATTGACCGAATACCGATGGTACTTGTAGTCTAAATAATTTGAGCAATATAAAACGACAAGAAACAATATGTAAAACCGACCATCCGTTTAGAAAGCCTGCTAAATAAATAATAAAATATAGCCGGTAACCCGCGGTGAAGGTTTTCAAAATACTAAATGACCAGCAGTCCTGTCTTTTCAGTAAATTTCACCAATCCAAAAAAATCCAGCTAAACCTAACTATCATATGTCGATCCTGAAATGCTTTATAGATCTCAAGAATAGCGTTTGGTTCACGCTGGGCTGAGAAGACGAAACCATGGTTTGTTACACTTAACTTTTTTCAGCTCGACTGCCGGTCAAGGTTTTCAAAATACTAAATGACCGGCAGTCCTATATTCTCCGTGAATTTCACAGATTGAAATAATCCAGCTAAACCAAACTATCATATGTCGATTAAGAAAAGTCAAGCGAAATGTACTGTGAATATAGGACTGCCGGTCATTTAGTGTTTTCAACACCTTGACCGGCAGTCGAGCTGAAAAAATTCTAAGTGTCACAAAACATGGTTTCGTTTTCAGCGTAAACCAAACGGTAGACTGACTTTTCTTTATCGACATTTAACAGGTTAGATTAGCTTGATTTTTCCGATTAAAGTATAGTTTGAAATCGCGTTAAAAATGTTAGTACAGAGAACTGAGGCCGAAGGGGGTTCGATAAAGAATTTGGAGTTTGAAAGATACCATAAGGCAGCTTTCTTGTTTTTAGATATTTAATGCGTTTTTTTAGACAGCAGAAAATCGGTAACCGCCACCAAATAATAATTAAATATTGTATATTAAACACCAGCACATCTTTTATCTGGAAACTAGAAAATTTGGGAATGAACGTTTCTCATTTTGCAGAGCGAATGTTGTTCAAATTTCTATTGTTGTGGACGATTCTGCCCCCTCATAAACAAGCCATGACGTCGTACTGAAATAGGGCACTTAAAGACCAACACTCCACCTTTATCTTAAATACCATCAGCAGTGGCTTCCTTAGGGAAGACTAACTGTTATAACATAGCGCGCGTGCTTGCCCTATATGAGTCCTATTGAGCCGCTATGAAAAAAATCTTTATTTACGCACGCCCGTGCGTAAATAAGATGACGTGAGCATTTTTTTTTTACCTGGCTGCAAAGTTGTCGTCTTTTAAGCTGCAGTGCACTTTTCCTTCTCTTTAAAATATGGAAGAAACCAGCGAAGAACTGCCCGATTTTTCTATCGGCATTGACCTTTTAGGTCCCGATCCAACAAGCTGCAAAAATAAAGCCGAATTAAAAAAAAACTCGCAAGTTGAGCGTTTCGTAAATTTGTCGAAGAGGAGCTGCAGCAAATTTTGGCTGAAAGACATTCACTAGGAACAGAACAGACACCAACTGCTCATCAACAACATTTAAAGGCAAAATTTCCGTTTTTATTGTTGTTTTTAAATTTGTTATGCACTTTGTTATCTCCGTACAATCCGACTTAACCAGGAAGATTTATCTCGCAATAACAACACAAATTACACAAGAAGACATAAATTATTACTCACAAAAACAACTGCTGCCAGGTCTTCTCAAGAAGCCGTAATGACCAGCCAATGTTCGAAAATGAACATAAGTTTAAAGAAGGATGACATGTTTTCTGGATTTCGCCGAGCAAAACGTAAACATCTTTTCAGCAAATCCAAACCATACTCCACGACTTCTTACGAACATGTTAGTACTTTAACTTTAGGTGAACTTTAAGACTCTTTTACCTTTGTTTCTGCTTAGTTTCCATTGATCGTTAACGAACAAAGAAGCAAATTTTCTTTCTCACTTTTACAGAAAGAATATTATTGTATTTTAAAATTTCATGGCGAGTTTCTACTTCATTGAACGCACGACAATTCGGTCGCATACAGTGGGATAGCTTAAAAAACAAGAATCGGTGAAATATCCATATTCAAACTACCCCACTGAACAGCCAAGCAAGGCAGAGAAGAGGCAGACGTGACTGAAATATAAGCCGCGAAGCAGGGGCACGCAACCACGGTTACCTCCTAAATGCATTGAAAACACTTTTTCGCTTTTCCAGAGTACTTTCAAATCTCTAGAAATGCATTCTAAGCGGCGCTATAAAAGTTGTATCTGTTCGGTCGTCCTTTGAATCTTTTCGAAATCACTTAGGGCCTCAGTATTGTTTTCCCGAAAATTTTAGATGCAATTTTAGGTTTTACGAAAAGTGAGATTTTTCTGATTCCTCTCTCCATCGCATTTTCTAATCCGAAAATTTTAGATTTGCTTTTCCAACCAAAAATAGGCTAAGTTGGGGGCTGAAATGTGAAAAACTAAACTTTAGAAAATCGTAAAGAATTAATTAGATAAGCTACGAAAACTGTACATGAATGGAACGGCCATCTAGAAATTTTTAGCCTTCCTCAAGTAACAGAAAATTGTAGGCAATTTTTGCTTCGCCGAATAGGTGTTTTACAGAAGACAGTCGTTCGGTGCCCCTGCCTAAGCTCTATGACATTTTTTTTAGGCACAACCTGTCTACCTTCACAGGAAGGGAGAAGGTTCTTTACTTTTAAGGGAATTCGAATGTCCACGTACTATTTTAATTAAACAACAACAACAACATCACATTTTCTTTATGGATGTCCCGGAGCTTTTCTCTATTCCAAAAAAAAAATGTTACCCTCGACCCTCCACATGGCACCCTCGCCCTCGACATGGAACCCTCGACCCTCGACCCTCGACAAAAAGATAGACTCGATGGCTGCCAATGCTGGCGTTGTTAAAGCGATTGTAACCCTTACAAAAATGATCATATCTTATTGCTAGTTTATTGCTATCTTAAAACTAGTTTCAACTATCTAAAATCTAGTTCCTCAACAAAACTCGCTATCTTTTTGCTATTTTAGAGTTTGAGCGGATAGTGCATAGCTATCTCTGTCCTAGTTTTGTGCTAACTATTATATATCTGCCAGGTAGTTAGGAGATAGATAGAGTATCTTAAAACTAACTACCTATGTAGATAGCAAAAAGATAGCCTAACCAACTACTATCTCAGCTATCTGAAAACTATCTTCACTGGAGTTAGTTAAAAGCTAGGCTATCTGATTTCTATTTTCATTTTGTAAAGTTAAACTCTCTGCTATCTTAGTACTAACTTAGTGGTAGATAGTAAAAAGATAGCCTATCTTAAATCTATCCATTGTCCATAAAGCCATTTAATATGCTATCCAAAAGCTATCTTGGAAAAGATAGTGAAAAGTTAGGCTATTTGAAAGCTATCTGTTTCTCATGAAACACTTTATAACCTATCTTAAAACTATCTTGAACATAGGTAGTGAAAAGATAGGCTCAAACCTACCAATATTAACTATAATATGGCACTTCTCAAAGTCGGCAAATAGTACTGTAATAACATAGGGTATCCTTATTAAGCCGACCATTTCTATAGCAAATTATTGTAAATTCTATCAATAATAATTTGTCACGGTTAGTCAGCTAGCTGGCAATGCTCACTTATTTTATACACAGAAAGCTCGATTAATCAAGACTTGCACTGTATTTTAAACTTAATGTAAGACTGAGACGCTTTTATATATTAGTGCTTCACAAAACCATTTAATTCTAAAGTCACAGAGAATCACATCATCCACACCACAATTTCTCGATGAAGGCTAGCTTGCTTTGATTATTTCTTTTTTCGTTTCAGTTTCCTACATGTGTACCAACAGTACCTTGTAATAGTGAACAGCCATTTGCGAAAATTTTTCTTTAAAAAGCGTTGTGCTCAGTTGCGTGTTGGAGGACTGTAATAATTAATCATCGTGCCAAGCTCGATTACCTTCCACACGACACGATAATACTGTTACTGCGATATCAATCTTGATCAATCGCGTCTGACTCATTTTAAGAAGGCCTGTTTTTTCAAAATACCTGAATCTCCCTTTTGTGATCGCAGATGATGAAGGTGAACTGCTTTCTTTAGGCTGAAAATTCCAGTACAAGAAGAGGATGCCTGCGCGAGGATCGAGTTCGCCAGCATTCCTCAGTCTACGTCGAATCGATGACACGAATGCGAAATCTCTTTACATGTAACTCCACGATATCATATACCTTTTCGGAATTTTTTTCTCCGCTTGCACTGTCCTTCATAACCGAACTTTTCCTTTTTCTCAGCCATTTTGTTACTTTTTGGATTCATAACTGATATCTTTAAGCGTGATGAGCGCAAACAAGCAGTAGTTGACTCTCTGGTGCGGTACGTGACAACGGAAATACCGTTGACTGCCTTTCATCCGGGTCTTCGGTCAATTAAAAAATCGCGCGAAAACACAATCGCCTTTCATTCGATCTTCGGCCGTTGGAAGTAACCGTTGAAGTCGTGGGTCGGTTGAACGAAGGCCTAATCATCGTGGATAGAGGATATCAAACTGAAAGGATTTACTCATTTCTTTAAGGTTTGTGTATAATTCACCTTCTATTGCTTTAGGTCGTAATGTGTGGGTTCTTGTTCGTTTTAAATTTTTCTTGAAGAAGCGGCACCAACGTTTAGTGTGACATTCAATACAACTGGGAGCCAAGTCAAACAGCACACTGACCTTATAGTTTAACTCCTGATCAAGCTTGTCAGCGCTAAGAATGCCAGTTATAGTTTGTTCACTTTTGAAAGTCCTATGGGAAACGTATTCTGTAGCGCAACTATCCGTGAATGATATTAAGTAGGATTTTTTAAAGAAGATTGTCACAGACCGTTTGTCAGTTATTATCAAGAGGTTTTTTGGCTGATGATGATCGAAAAAAAGGGTTAACTTAAATAAGCTTGGTGGTTATTGTTCCATTCAGTGACTGATAAATTTTTTTATAAGCGTATTTCATAATTCCTTACTTTACTGTTTCTTTACTTTTTTGAATGAAAAAACCATCGATGTGACGTGACCCTCAAGTTTCCGGGGCTTAACTTGTGGTTTTTTCTAAAAGTCTTGGCCGGTGCTACTGGAATGCGCCGCCTTTTCCGCTAAGATAAGATAAACAAATATTTGGAGGCACGGAATTGTCTTACTGTAAACAATTAAGTAAAAGTTGTTTGTGTTTGGTTTTAGACGGTTAAATTTATTTTCTTTCATGGCTAGCTATAATTGTTCTTCTGTATTACACATGTAAAGAGAAACCAGTCTAAGGGCACATCGGGTTTATGGCTCCTCTTGAATAGATCCGCGATATTCAAGTAGTGGCCGATAAATTTAAAAAACAATTAATACCATAAAGAACTCTTTAATGGAATAACTTTATTCTTATAATTGGCAAATTGTTGACCTTTAATATTTATGTCTTCTTTGCAGAGCAAAAGGGAAAGGCAAGTTAAGCTTTCCAATGTAAAGAAGGTGTTGTGGATAAATTAGGAAGTGGCGCAGACATGCAGCTGAGTTCTTATATAAATTATTATAAATACTAAAGTTGTATCAAATTTGATGTGAACTTTGAACAGCTTGTGATGGAACTAATAAATCATTATTAATGAAAATGGAATCCTTTGCTATAGGCTACAGGCAACAGTCAAGTATATTTCAATATAATATGACTTGCATTATCGTGTTTAAAAATGTACTGTTTATTATATTTTTAAAAGGTTTAAGTTAAAACTATGGCATGTCACTAAGATTGATCAACTTATTACGCCGCGTCTATCTAATTCTTATCCGTGCAACCACTCTAGCTAATCAAAAAACTGAGTTAAATGCTATCCAATGACTACCAGACATCTAGTTTATTGCTATCCAAACACTAGTTTTTAGTTATTAGACATCTATTTTATTGCTATCCAAACACTAGTTTTTAGATATCATACATCTAGTTTATTGCTATCCAAACACTAGTTTTTAGTTATTAGACATCTATTTTATTGCTATCCAAACACTAGTTTTTAGATATCATACATCTAGTTTATTGCTATACAAAGACTAGTTTTTAGTTATCAGACATCTGCTTTAAAGCTATCCAAACACTAGCTTTTAGCTACCAGACATCTAGTTTAAAGCTATCCGAACACTATCGTTCAACTAGTTTATGTCTAGTTTATTGCTATCTGTCGTGCCATTAATACATGTAAATTGCTAGTTAACTTCTATCTAATGACTAGTTTCTAACTATGTCAATGATGTCATTATTGGCAAAAACGTATCCGAAAACTAGCTTCTTAGCCGATAAAAAGCTAGTTTTACTCTATCTTATGTGTATCCAAAAGCTAACTATTGCAGCGATGCAAAAATGTCCTTTTTAAGATAGTATTTAGATAGCCTATCTGCATGGTTCCAAATAACTAGAAATTAGTTATTATTAAGATAGGCTTAAGATAGTAATTAGTTATTAGTGGCTACACAGGGCATGAAGATAGGAATAAACTAGAAACAAGATAGCTGGTAGATAGTTTCATTAACTAGCTTTAAGATAGAAAAAAGATAGTGTCTCATTTCGTAAGGGAAGCTTTTACCGCGTTAATTCGGATACGGCATTCGAAAGACAGAGAAGCCGTATTCCGATAAATGACTTAAATACAGTACATGCTCTCAAAAAGCACCTTATTCAATTCTAACAATTAAATACGGCCTTGGAGATTTCGATTTAAAGCTTTATCGGATGGCACCGAAACCCGGGACCGAAACCGGGCGGGAAAAGTGATAACTTCGCCATCACAACGGACGACCAGTGGAAGCTGGAGCTTCCAAGTATGCTGGATGACTCAGGAAGCGAAATGAACAGTATGTATTCTTAGTGCTTGTGTATTTGTTTTATGTAGTGGTGTAAATATAAGCATGCAAGTTAGTCCGGAAAACCTTCTGGGTCCTGCTACGCTTTCAGAATAGTTTCGCTCTTGTTTTCACGTAATGCACTATGTAACATCTATTTTTCTTGAAATTATTTATGTTTTAATTACGGTGGCCTAATGTATGACTACATTTTGTAGCTTTGCGGCAGCGGTGCGAACCACCGCGTGTGCGTGTGCGGTGCGGCTTACTGTAGTTTGCGAAACGAAATGGAACGAAACGAAACGAAACGAAACGAAATGAGAATCTGTAGTTTGCGAAATGAAAATCTGTAGTTTGCGAAATGAGAATCTGTAGTTTACGAAATGAAAATCTGTAGTTTGCGAAATGACAATTTACTTTCTCGCTGCGTCTACTCGGATATTCAAAAGAGAAGAAAACATATTTTGTTTGTCACTCTCTTCCAAACGCGCCTGTTTGGGCGAGTGCAATATTCCCTGATCACTTCATCCCAGCCAATCACAATTGAGCCATTGACAAACAATACCCAATCAAATCAAACGAACTAAAAAAGAAAGAACTCTTCCGATATTTGTTTGTCTTTCTCACGACATACTTCAAATATTTTCAAGGTGAATTTTGATGAGCTAAGGGTCTAAGGGTTAGAGAGGAACGTTATGCTCGGGCAAGCAGGAGAGTAACGATAGAAAGCCGCTTGTAATAAATTCAACTCCAAATTTGAAAAAAAAAAAAAGGTTATTAGTGTAGCAATTTTCGAATTAGTGATACAATTTACATTTAAAGTGCCTTTTGAGCTAAATTTTGGATAAAAAAAAATAATAACTAAATTACTTAATTAATTATTAACAGCTAATTAACTGACAACTGACAAATGGCCTTAAATTTAACTGACTACTGACAAATGGCCAAAATTTTAACTGACAACTGAGATTTGTACCCCCCCCCTCCATCCAGATCCTCAATGAGCGCTTCATTTGTTTCACTGTTGCTCCAAACTTGTGAAAAACCTTCAATTTGTCGCACCAGAGTAAAGCTACTTGAAGATATTCACAGAAATGTCAGTTTTCCTGCTGATCAAATTGTCCCCTCTCCCAAAGTACAAGGTGTTATATTTCTAATTGATTTCTAAATTGGTCGCATTTGATATTTTGTTCTTTGGCCCCAAAACAGAAAATCATGAGCGTAAAAACGGATAGATGTCCTTATAACAAAAGCTAGGCCAAAAACGGTTTTTCTGCTGCGTTGTTTCTGGTACAGGGGATATCCTCTTCCCGAGGCCCTGGGAAAACAAACTTTTGCCTAATTTCTTTGTAAATTTATGTCGACCGTTTACATGAGATATTTCACTTTGCGTTGGCTAGAAGGGTCACACTCTTTGCGAAAGAAGGTGACAATTCGCCTATAACCCAAGACAAATCTTTTCGTGTGAGCATTTGGTTTAGCCACAACTGAAATTGCTTGGTTTCTTGGGCAACGTTTTCACCCATCATTTTGCACTACCTTACAGCCCCAGGCTTACAGCTTTTAAATTAGCAGTAAAAGATAGATTAAAAAAAAAGGGGGGGATGAAATATCAAAATGACCAATTGAAGGCTCTTCAATTAACAGCAAAACAAGTGATCTCACTCTAAGTTTTACCTTGAAGTTCATGTTCAGAAAGACCACAAAAACCGCCAAGTACGTCTGTGAAGTGTCCATCTCGTGACAATTGACCGAATAGCGATGGTACTTGTAGTCTAAATAATTTGAGCAATATAAAACGACAAGAAACAATATCTAAACCCGACCATCCGTTTAGAAAGCCTGCTAAATAAATAATAAAATATAGCCGGTAACCCACGGTGAAGGTTTTCAAAATACTAAATGACCAGCAGTCCTGTCTTTTCAGTAAATTTCACCAAACCAAAAAAATCCAGCTAAACCGAACTATCATATGTCGATCCTGAAATGCTTTATAGATCTCAAGAATAGCGTTTGGTTCACGCTGGGCTCAGAAGACGAAACCATGGTTTGTGACACTTAACTTTTTTCAGCTCGACTGCCGGTCAAGGTTTTCAAAGCACTAGATGACCGGCAGTCCTATATTCTCCGTGAATTTCACAGATTCAAATAATCAAGCTAAACCAAACTATCATATGTCGATTAAGAAAAGTCAAGCGAAATGTACTCTGAATATAGGACTGCCGGTCATTTAGGGTTTTCAACACCTTGACCGGCAGTCGAGCTGAAAAAAGTTCTAAGTGTCACAAAACATGGTTTTGTTTTTAGCGTAGACCAAACGCTAGACTGACTTTTCTTTATCGACATATAACAGTTTAGATTAGCTGGATTTTTCCGATTAAAGTATAGTTTGAAATCGCGTTAAAAATGTTAGTACAGAGAACTAAGGCCGAAGGGGGTTCGATAAAGAATTTGGAGTTTGAAAGATACCATAAGGCAGCTTTCTTGCTTTTAGATATTTAATGCGTCTGTTAGACAGCAGAAAAGCGGTAACCGCCACCAAATAATAATTAAATATTGTATATTAAACACCAGCACATCTTTTATCTGGAAACTAGAAAATTTGGGAATGAACGTTTCTCATTTTGCAGAGCGAATGTTGTTCAAATTTCTATTGTTGTGGACGATTCTGCCCCCTCATAAACAAGCCATGACGTCATACTGAAATAGGGCACTTAAAGACCAACACTCCACCTTTATCTTAAATACCATCAGCAGTGGCTTCCTTAGGGAAGACTAACTGTTATATTATATTAAATTAGAAACAATGTCTCTTATGTGACGTAATATTCGCCATATTGAATCCCTGGATTGAACAACAAGAGATTTATTTCACTGGCTTCTAAAAATAGCCTTAGGACGAAAATTTTTAACAAGCAACCATAACAATAGTATTACAGGTTTTAGGAGGTAGCAGTCTTAAGAACGTGTTACGGCTATTCGATTTATGACATAAATGGTACCTGTAAAACACTCAAACCACAGCAAAGTGGTTTTCTTGACAGAGCAAAAAAAGCGTTTTTGGTGACCGATTTTTATAAAGACATCTATCCGTTTCTAAACTAAATATTATGTAAACACGCTTTTTTGGGGCCAAAGAAAAAAATATCAAATGCGACCAAAATTTAGTGAGTGTGCATGATTTGGAAAATATAATGCCTTGTACTTTGGGCGAGGTTATAATTTGATCAGAGGAAAAACTGACATCTCCAAGTAGCGTTACTCTAGCTCAACAAGATTTTGTCACAAGTTAGAAACAACAGAGAAACAAATGAAGCGCTTATAGTTTTGGCGTATCACTCCCAGTTAAATAAAAAAAGAAATCGTGAAAGAAGCGGCCTTGTCATTTTTCTACTCTGCCGGTTTTCTTAGGAAAGGAAGCCAATGAAGATATCGTTACTAACTAAAAATCATTTCTACTTTTTATACTTCATAGTACATCAAAATTTTTGGTAATGGATCAAAAACGAGAAAGAGTGTTTCATCCGATATCCAAACACCGAGGAAGTGGCTCGAAACAACGAGGCGCCGGAGAAAATAAAAACGAAAGTTGACCAGATTTTCTTTAGACACAGAGGTGGGGTAATAAAAAATAAAATGACCAATTGAAGGCTCTTCAATTGACAACAAAACAAGTGATTTACCTTGAAGTTCATGTTCAGAAAGACCACAAAAACCACCAAGTACGTCTGTAAAGTGTCCATCTCGTGCCAATTGACCGAATACCGATGGTACTTGTAGTCTAAATAATTTGAGCAATATAAAACGACAAGCAAAAATATAAAACCGACCATCCGTTTAGAAAGCCTGCTAACTTCGCAGTGAATAAATAATAAAATGTGGCCATGTAGCCGGTAACCGGCGAAGGTTTTAAAAATACTAAATGACCGGCAGTCCTGTCTTTTCAGTAAATTTCACCAATCAGAAAAATCCAGCTAAACCAAACTATCATATGTCGATTAAGAAAAGTCAAGCGATCCTGAAATACTTTATAGATCTCGAGAATAGCGTTTGGTTCACGCTGGGCTCAGAAGACGAAACCATGGTTTGTGACACTTAACTTAGTTTAGCTTGATGTTTAACCTCTCTATCCCTCAATCCTATTGGTCGAGAGCGGAGAGTTAGAGAGTTAATGTGGGCGGGGTCTTAGTGTCACGTGATCAAATGCAGCGATTTGATTGGTCTATGAAGTTTCGTCACTTTACTTCCCCCTCTCATGGTAAAAGCTGACAATTGAAGATGTCACGCGACAAATTGCTTCCCGGCCTACCCCTCCCTTTTGTCAATTGCACCTACGTCACGCGTGACACTCTGGGGGCGGAGCCTAAATGGGTTATTTTGGGAGGTCATGGGGGTCATATGATTTTATTTTTAGCCATATTTTTGGTTGCCATGGTTGTATATATTCCAGACTCCTCCAACCGCGCATGACTAATGTGGGTGTTATCGTGTCATATTACATCGGCTTCACCCACCTACTCTGCGGGAGACCTTTTATTCGAGTTCACGTCCACCGAAAAGTCTCAAAAGCATTCGACATGCGAATTTTTTATTTTATAATTTATATCTTATTTTTTCAAATGACGAAAAGGAAAAATAATCCCCCCCCACCCAAAAGGAAAACAAAAGAAGGGAAAAGTTCTCGTGACACGGTATATTTCTCACGAAAAAGTCCCGTCCGTCAAATGACGAAACGAAAAATAATCCACCCTCCACCCAAACAAAAAAGAGGAACTATTATCTTACTTTCTTTTTTTGACGCGGTATATTTCCCCTCGAAAAGTCCCAGGGAAAAGAGAGAAAACTTCATCTTATGACGTGGATGGGCTAAAAACGAACTATAGAACAACGTGGATGTGACGTCACCAAAGGGAAAGTCCCGTCTATTCATCGCAACACCATAAAACGCGCAAACGATTCGAGATCTCTTAGTGTAGTGAGAAGAAGCGTGGAAGACGGAGCAGATCCGAAGAGAATGGACAACGAAGCAGAGACGAGCAAGCTGACGACCTTGGCGACGGAGATGACCCGCATGCGTTGTACGCTGGCGGAGCTGGTCAGAGAGAAAAGTCAATGGTCCACTCGACTCGTCGGGATCCAAAATCTGGCTCGACAGCTACAAGAAAAAAGGGAAGAGCTCACCTCTGTCACGGAAAAACTAGAAAGAACGCAAGAAACCCTGTCAAGAGCCGAGAATAGAATTACGCAGTTGAGTCTCATACTAGAGAAGAAAGGGGTATCGTCTCAAGGAGCCATCGTTACGCTCGGAGTATCGAAAAAGATCCTTGAGGCGCTCACCCGAGAAAATACCAAACTTAGATTAAACTTGGGACGCTTTTCAAACGAATACGGAAATGGAGTGGATTTGGCCACGGAAAATGGCGAGCTCCACGAGATCATCATGACGTTGAGAGGCGAAAGAAATGGCAGAGCAAGGGAAGTGAAGGAACTCAAGCGTCTGTTGACGGCCATCCAAGACAGAGACACGGACGCCCTGAAGGAGCAAAACACTCGTCTGACTCGGGAGGTGACGAAACTTCAAAGGCAACTGGAAGCAAAACAAGTATTTTGCGAACTTATCGTAACAGAGAATGAGTCTATGAAAGAAAAGCTACTCTCTGACAAGGGCGAAAAAGTGGTGAACGTCGGCCGGTTGAAAGAGGCGATTGGCAGCGTGGCAGAGGCACATCCAGACGTCAGAGACATTTTGAATGGTGTATGGGACGACGCCAGCGACGCCGGCCAGGACGAAAGTGACGCTCGCCATGAAGGTGCTCGAGAGACAGTCGAAGATGGAGAAGTGGCCGACGGGATGACGAAACTAGAAGACGCAAAAAGAGAAACGAATCGTTTGAGGAAAGAATTGGAGAACAAGCAGTCGGTTCTCGAAGGCGAAACGGAAATGCTGAGGAACAAGTTGACAGACATGGAAGAAGAGCAAGATCTCCTCCGAGGCGAACTGGAAAAGGCAAAGACTGAATCGGAAGAAAATGCAAAGCTGGTGGAAAGCCTGCGTAAAAACTCTCGTCGCTTCAGGGGATATTTTTCAAACTACTAGACAGCGCGATGATTTTCAAGCACAGTTGAAAGAGGTGCAAGATGAACTCCAACAAACGCATTTGGTCCTCACGAGTTTCGTTAAGAAGGAACGCGAGGCAGGAGGTGATCCCGAGGCGCTGAAAAAGGTAGTCGAGTGCGAACGTGAAAAAGTGGCCAAACTTCAGAGGGACATTTTGCAAACTACGAGACAGCGCGATGACTTCCAGGCAAAGTTGAAAGAAGTGCAAGATGAACTTCAACTAGCGCAGATGGCCCTCAAGAGTTACGAGGACGATTTTAAGAAGGAACGCCAAGAAAAACTCAAGGCAGCCGGTGATCTCGAGGCGATGAAAAAAGAAAATCACCGCTTGGCAGGCGAGTGCCAACGATTCCAAAAGAACTACCTGGACCTGACTCATCGGATTCACCAAGGATACTCGTCGGCCACGACTGGAGTAGGTGCATTCAGACCTCGAGCAGAATGTCGCAAATCTGTCCAAGCACCCCCCTCGAGGCCGAGAGTGCAAGCGTCCAACGAACTGCAGTGCCCCACTTGCCAGAGGATGTTTCCCAGCCATTTACTCGACGATCACATGAGAGCCTGTAGCAGCTAAAGAGTCAGTCACATGAAATAAACTAGCAATTGCATGTACATGTCATTCTATTCTAAACATGGTATCGATGAATAAAACTCTGTACTAAAAAAATAATGATTTCTTTTATTCCAAATCTCGAAGCGGCTACACATTAAGAAACAAGACTCTTCAGACATGCTATGATTTTATTGTCATACATACATACACACATATATAATTCAAGTCATGTCGGTCGCCGACCTACTCTTTACATTGCAAATCATTTCTGCAGCAATAGGCGTGCAACCACAAACGCTTAAATGCGAGGCAGACTGGTGCGCCGGACATGCCGGCGATACGCTAACCCTAGATCCTAGCACCTCCGTCACTCTGTGGATAGCCCCAGATGACGAGATCGTCACAAGGGTTCCCGATCGAAATCCCATCGCGTGCCCCGAGAGCAATCTGAAAGCCACCGTTTCCCGTGCACTACGACTTTCGACGCGTCGAGTACTGCTCCGTCCCATGTGCCTCGAAGGACTCGTGCTACAAAAGACTCGCGACTTCGTGTTGGTAGACCCGCAGGGGCCCACGTACTGCGCGCTAATCGTCTCGTCTGCGGAACGGCTCCTCATCAGGGATATCACTTTCGACAACGGTGAATGCATCAATGCGACGGCATTGGTCACGTATGTGCCTACGGCAGATCGCACCGCTGCCGTCGTACTGAGACCGCGATCATCGCATCTCGATACTGAGACCTCCTTGCAGAACTTGACCTTTGCAACCAATCCCGCTTCCGTCGCCGTGCTTTTATCACCGCCGAGTTGGGGCGAGACGCTACGACTGAACGGTCCCACATTCACTGGACTGCGAGCCAACGTCAAAGGGACGAGATTCGTGGCTCTTCTGGTAACAGGTCGTTTGATACTTAAAGACCTTCACGAGGTGTCAGCTGTCGTCTTGCGAGATCCAGTCGCCGGCTTGGACCGTCCCAGCGTTGGTACTACGGCCATCGCCACGGACCTCTGGCAATATCTGGATAATCGCGTTCTGATGAGATTGCGTCGCGCAAGCGACGACGCTCTCCCGACGCCTGCAAATTGCCGTTCGCCTTCACCATCCTGCAGTCCCAATTCCACGACCCTAGTCGCTGTTGCCTTTTCGTTGGTTGCAATTTTGGTCGTGTGTGTCATCCTTTTGCTGGTTCATTCGTGCCGGTCGCCCGAGGCAGAGGACCTGGCTCCGTATCGCGTTCAGGGTGCTCCTGGTTCTCTTCGTGACCGTACAGGGCCAACGTCCTGAGCCATGCTTCTTTCTGCAACTCAAAATCGAACGGCCATTCCCGGTAGCGTTTGTCCTTTAGACTAGGCTCCAGCTCGATAGACTTTTCAATAAACAGCTTCAAAGCAACGGCTCCTCGTCTTTTGTCATTCATCATAGCCCCTTGTGCTGCTGTCCACCACTTCACTGTGCCCGACTCCACGACTCCCGTCATGATCCAGCAACGCCCCAAAGACACGTGAATGACCCTCTTGTCTCTGACCACTTGGACGTCGACCGACCCTCGCCGAACGAATTTTTGTCGTTTCTTTTCGCTCTTCCAGCCTCTCTTGTACCGACGATGCCGATCGGGATGGACGCATTTGCTGATCAATTGACTCGTTGCGTCGTCGTACACTTCCGTGAGGCGATCAAAAAAAAAATGGGGGTATAACGTGCTCACGCTATGAAGACGTATCTCTACTGCGCGAGCCCTTGCTTCAAAGTCGCTGACGTCCTGTGGCCGCGACGAATTTGGTCTAATCCTCAGATGTAAATCGTAAAAAGGAAGAATCCCATGCAGGGTTTCGCCGAACGATGTCTGGAGAGTACGCGCAACTTTTCGCTAAACTCTGCATCGGATTCGACTTGTTGTAACGCTTTCCACTCTCCCCAGGGCACGTGCAGGAACATGGTCAACGAGCGAACGACACACATCCCCAGAGCGTACACATCGTCAGCGGGACCCAACGTCAACCCAGATGGAAATTCTTGTTGCCCTTTTACCACCAGGGCGACAAGAGCCATGGGATCGCGACAAAAAGAAAGGTTGTAAAGTTCTTCCATCGTGGCTTCTTTCGCGGCTGGTTTGGGTAAATGATCTTGATTCGAGAACACTCCCGTCAGAGGATCTACCAGATATCCCGTATACTTTGGATGGCAGCCCCATTCGTTATCGTCTCTTAGCACGACGCTCCTGCCAAAATCGATCAGTTTGGCCGTCAGTTGTCCGCGTCCATCGAGACGCACGCATACGTTACGAGGGTGAACATCGAGGTGCAAAACACCGATAGTTTCCAGGTACTCCAAGGTAGAGAGCAGAGGACGCAGCAATACCTCCACAGGGTCGAAAAGCCACTGCGACAAAAACCACTGTTCGAGGTCGGTACCAACGTTCTCGAAAAACAACGCGTCTACAAAAGACAACTGTTCCGAACATCTCAATACACCCACCTCGTACAACCGAGCGACCGACAGTTTGTCCAATATAGGTTTCATGCGCTTGTAAGCAATAAATTCTCTGTTGGCAAACGGGTCCATGTCTTTGTGCGGCCTTTTGATGGCCAGACCATCTTTGAACTCAACGTAACCGTACGTCCCCCTCGGGTTCATCCTTTCCGTGGTTTTGGAGTAGTGAATGCCGCTCTTTGATATTGTCTAAGTAGCTTCTGACTTTTGGATTCACGTAGTAGTCAAAAGGAACGAATCGCGTCAAATACAATCCGCGCGGTTGCGGTGTACCGTCGTCGGAAGTATTCAAACTCAGCGTCGGTTTTGGGATGGCGCGTATCGTTTCCTTTCGACCGGGACTGTGAATGCCACTGGAGCGGAGTCGACTCAGTGATACCAAAAGGGCTTCGATCGTCGTATATTCGTTTTTGAAGTCCACGTTGGGGTGGACGATGGCAGTGTCTAGGGTACAACCTTGCACGGCATACGGTGTCATGGCTAATGCCATCTTGACTCTATAATGCTTATACGTGAACTTTGCCACTGGTCTTCCAGGTAACGGTCGCATACGCCCTACGTCAATCTCGCGACGTTGTCGGGGAGTGTAATCATCGAGGTAGATCGTCGAACTCGATCGTGGTAGCGTGTACTGATTTCCACTTTTCAATTCAAAGATGGGATGTCCACCCTTTTCTGCGACCCCCCCACTAACTTAGCAATGGCACCATTCACCACTCCTTCCTCTAGGCTCTTGTTTTCCAAAAATCGAACAGGGCAACCGATGAACAATTCGGCATCGCAATCTTCTGTCAATTTGGAGATGAACTGATCAATCTTCCCTTGTACCTTATTTTTGCCGTAAGCGAGACAAATTTTATCCTTGCTGGGTTCGTACTCCTCTCGGGCAGACAGAGTGATCTTGGTCTCTTCGCCGACTTCTTCTAACACCCTTCGTGTATATTGAGCTATGTGGTCCTTATTGGTAAAGATACGTGGAACAAAAGGCATGATGTAGGGATTCATGGCCAAAGAGAGGCCCCTGTTGCAACTGTTCGCTCTCATTACGCATGCCTGGAGCAACTCGATATCTTCATCCAACAGAGCATTCATTGCCATTCGATCTATAAGCTTTCCATACTCCAAATCTCCTCTTGACGGATATTGACCTTGAGCTGCAGCACGTGATCGATCCATCCACCTTTAGAGGTCGGGGTAGTCCATTTCTTCTTGTCGAACAGGAAGTTGGGGTTCTTTCGCGTACCACTATTCACGGGCGGCAATTGTTGAAAATCACCGACAAACACCATCCCGATACCACCAAATGGGCGATCGGCTTCGGGATGCCAAAATCTGCCCACCGCGTCCAGCGCTTCAACCAACAGTCCGTCGGTCATAGAAACCTCGTCCAAAATAACCAGGCTGGCGTGTGCAATTTTCGGAACATTTGCACACGACAGTGACCGCTGGCTTTTGAGAAACGAACTACGAAAACGGCTGTGGTGCTTCACGTATAGCCTCATGAACGATTCGATCCTTGTTCATTTTGCCTATGCTCGTTGAGCCAGCCACACCCATTTTCCTCAAACCAAAGGCACTGTGAACCGTGGTCGGAGAGAGAATCCTTTCCATCTCGCCCGACAACAACTCTCGATTAACAGCATTTAAGAGTTCCTCCAGAGCATCGTATCCGATGTTGACTGCTGCCACACCGGTGGACCCGGTAGCCACGAGCCTCACGCCCTTTCCGTACAATTCTTTTATCACCTTACCCACGCAGGTCGATTTGCCTCGACCCGGTGACCCGGTGATAAACACATTCTTTCCATCCTCTATCCAACCAACCACCTTTTGTACGTACAATCGATCAAAGTTCTTCTTTACATAGTCCGCGTCCAATTCCTCCTCATCGTCTTTCTCTTTCTCCTCATCTTCTTCGTCGTCGTCGTCGTCGTCGTCGTTTTCGTCGTCGCCATCGCACCCTTTCTCGAGACCGCAATCCGCCTCCGTGTCCGAAGGAAAATTCCTCTCCCAATCGTCAACGTCTTCATCCGAATCGAACATCACGGCCGCCACCTTCATGGCTGATTCGATCTCGGCCGCATAAACCGGATCCTCGTGCCACGCTCGTTTCATTTTGCAGCGAATCGATTCTTTTTGCCAACAGTCGGTGCAAATTCAGACGTGAAAAATGGTTCCGTTAAATAGTTCGCGTTAAAGGGCAACCGACCCAACCGTCGAGTCTCGTGATCTTTGCATCGCTGAACGATGGCACACGGATCGTAGCCCAACCGTTGCAGTTCTTGAAAAGTCTCGACGAAACATGCGTTAAAACCGAGATCTTCGAAAATGAGCCATTCGTCGGCAACCAGAGTGATGCCATCCACCCACCTCTCTTCTCGTGCGGCCAGTTCCAACAGGGATCGAAGCGTCGCCTTTGGCGTAATTTTCTCCGACGATTGCAGGGGCCATTCGACGACCACCAGCGCAACCGAATAATCTCCGAGCTCACGTACACGAACGGGTACGTCGTAGTCAAGGGTCTGTTGGATGTGCATAGCCCTTTTAGACTCGTGGAGTCGTGCTGCTCCAAGGTACAGAGCGCATCGTACACGTCGTCCCCTTGAGCCACCACCAGATGCATACGCGAGGTATCGGAACAGGTTCTGATCACGGTCGCCATTAGATTTCTTGCCGATCGCGCTAGGGACCTCTTGGTACTTCTCATTAACTCTGTAATTTTTTCCATGTCAACACTCTATGTTCTCTATGTCTTTTGAAAGAGCCTGAAATCACACGTGGAGGCTTTGCACGTGTTGCGCGAGCACACCGATATCGTAGCGTCTTATCTTACCAACAACCAACAGACCAAGAATCGGAATAGGCGACTTGCCGTACTGAGAACCATCCGAGATTTGCAAAAAAACGCACGATATCAAGTTGGCACCCGAAGACGCCATTTACCTTCTCAATGTTCCCTTATTGCCCCTTAATAACAAAGAGCATCCGTTGCATCGCAAACACTTCTTCGATCGTTTTAGACACCTGTCTCCAAGCGAACGTTCGGCGGAGGCAAAGGCCTTGTTGGGAATGGATGAGAGTTGGGCGGCAAAACCGACAGCATGAAGATAGAGCAGATCCGCAAATACATCAAATCGGGATTTTTCCAAAAGACTTGGATCTAGAAGACGTCGTTCACGTTGCATCTCGTGAACTTGCGACATTTGCTTGAATCCGTCATGTTCATGCTTTTTGCTTTGTCCGTGGTGACTGCCGGGTTGGGCGTTTACTACCGCGATTCTTGCACGAATTCTTACGGCTGTCTCGGACATTCGGGTCTCATCTTGTACGTCGAATGCGGCAAGACGCTTTGTCCCGTGAATCATACTGCCGTGGACCTAAGACAATGTTCTAACGACTCTGGACCCGCCAACGGATCGGACACGTGGTTGGACCATGGCTGTTCGCTATTGGGAGGTGGGTGCACTCGACGATTCCTTAAGTCCAAAGGAGACAAGCCTTGGTGCGTACCCGTGGGGCTGGACAAGGATGGCCACTATGCCCCGATGGCGCGTGTGGGCTCTGAGCTTTGCCGCATCCAGTGCGGTCAAGATTATGGCATCTTGGACAGGAATGGGAACTTGTCGTGTGCTTGTCCGCCCGAACCGCCTTCGAACAATTCGGCAGTGGACGAAGCTTGCCAGTCGTACCGTGAAGAAATGGACGTTGAAACGATGAGCAATTGTTTCTGCCAGTCGCCCCTGTCTTGCAACGCGACCAGTTGCCCGTGTATCCCCGTCAAGGAGCGATGACCAAAACCATTGATCTGCAAAATGGTAACATCGACTTGCGAGCCGCGTATCCGTTTACCGGACTGTTTCCAGTTGTGCCCTGCAAAATGAGAGAAGACGGAAATGAGGTTCAGTGTCCCTCGAACTGGCAACAGAAAAAGTTCTCTGGGTACGGAGCGTTGGCGTTGGCTCAGGGGTATCGATTCCTGCGTCCCAGTTCCAACATGTTCTACCAACCCACGGGCTTGGCAGTGTCGGCGTTGCGACTGAACAGCTGTGTATGTGTACGTCATTGTTTGAGCGAATTTCCTGTGATCTTGTGTCTGTTACCCAAGTGGTCTCGTAAACTAGTGCAATGCATCCCTTCTGCTTATTTGGAAAGAACGGCGGATCTGCGTGGAGAAATACTCCTCGTTGGGGAAGAAGATCGGAAGACTTCCACGATAGCCACGGTAAATGGCATGAACTGGACTTGTTGGAACAGCTCTGGACACAGTTGCCAGATCACGGCACCTCGTCCATTGTCAGAGGCTCCAGTTTGCGTTTGTCTGAGGCCTTGCACCCCGTCGCAATGCGCTTGTGGCTCGCACGGCTTTCGCGTGTTTAAACACTTCGACGTAGCGATGATGCGACATGGTCTCTGTACCCTCTCCGGAAGCGTTTCTGGCAGTGCATGGAAGGCCACCGTTTGCAAGAAAGGATCTACACCGTGTGCTGCCGGTGAGCAGATCAAGACCCTGGAAACCCCGGAACAGTCTCTGTTTGCCCTTGGCTATCGTTATTTCCTCGCTGACAAGTGGTTACGAGCCCTGCCCGTCCAACGACCACTGAAGCACGGAGAATGCCTGTGTACCGATCGTTGTACCGAAGGAGCGCCCTTTCTTCAGTGTCGTCTGGCAAACGAGACCTTCTCGGAATGTAAGACGCCCGTAGAGTTTCCTCGAGGAATCGGTGAGGGAATAGTGCTAGCAAAGGATGTGCCTAAATTAAGCTGCCAGGGCGAAGTTACTGTAACTCGTTGCAACGAGATCAGCTGTAACGATATCGGTTGTAATGTGAAATAAAAGAGTCAAACAGAAACTGTTTGTTTGTTGTTCTTTTAGTTATGAGGTCGGTTGAGTATATCTCAAAGGGTACCGTTCGCTCTGCGCCACGCGCACGGACTGTCTTGACAACCAGACATGTGCAAAAAAATTGTTTGCAAATCTCACCTGATTAAGGTTGGTTTTATTTGTTGGTCTAGTTTCGACACACGACGTTAGTGAACCTTTATCTAAGGCAAACAGAGTCTTATTGATGTTCGACTTGATTACTCCCCGCACCAGTCCTCTTTATCGTTTCGTTGATGGCTGCGAGTTCTGGAGCTATTGCGGCTGCAACCTCAAGATAATGATGCTTTCCTCTCTTCTCGCATTGTCGTCTTTGTGATCGTGTTTCACATTCATTCTGGTACATCAGCATGAGCTTTTGCTCCATCTCGTGGCGTAGCGTCACTATGTCTACCAGCAAGTGAAAAAGGGATGTATTTTCTTCGCTTGCATTGCGTTGTTCCGTATCACCTCCACCACCGCCATTGCTCTGACAAGCTTGGGCCTCTGCCATTTTTTTTTTAGAAGTCAACAGACAAGATCCTATGCAACTAAATAATTTGCGTTGCTTTATACACGCTTTAAAATACTCGATCAAATACTTGTTGAACTACTGAGAATGGAACGTCACCATGAAATCTTCGTTCGTTCAGTATCATGGGGACACGAGACGCGCATCTGTGCACGGCATAACAGATGAGATGGACGAGAATATATGCAACCCAGAAGAAGAGACAACCCGTCCAAGCGGTTGGCTCTATGATTAGGATGACGGCAAAAGCTGCGAGGGATACGACGAGGATTGCTACGTAAGCAAGGAGAGATACGAAGACGCTACAGATGCGAACGAGAGGCGATGCCTGCATCATCAGCGAAGGGGTGAGCGCTGTACTGGCCAAGACCAAGAAGGCAACGATGACGGGGAAAGGATATTCTCGAAGAGTGACCCGAGCAAAGACTTCCGTCCAGAGGCAGGCCGCAAACCGTCGAAAGTGCCGCCTCCGATCGAGACTTTGCTGGAGAGTCGGGTGATGAAAGTAGATCCATGGTCTACGAGGACTATCCAATCCGGTTAAGCGCAGGACGTCACGCTCCCAAACACCGCGAGAGTGATCCTCGCGTTGTCCATCGAGTGATGCAGCAGATGAACAATGGAACGTATTTCTTCGGTTTCTTCGCGGTTGCCCTTGATCGCGAGTAGAGCGTAAGGATACGCCACAGCCACGAACAACGCAATTGTTCCGCTGACCAGACAGGTCATGGTGGATGAATCGAGGGAACCACGAGCGTGCCGCTGCCAATCGGTAGAGCAGATACGAGACGTGATGGACGTTGCATAATCGACTCGACAGCCGTATAACTGATGGCGCTCCCAAAAAAGAAGCGTCCGACCACGATGAAGGCACCACCGTTGCCAGTAGCAAGAGGGATACTATAAATCCCCTCTAGAAATCACGAGAGACATGATTCCCGCCGACATGTACCGCTGAAGCAGGCGCAAGCGGACAAGACGATCGTCCGGGTAGACTGGAAAGGCGTTCATCGTTATTTAACAGTGTCGGGTAAAAAAAAGGACATTAACGTTTTCTGGTTTCTTCTTGTTATCGATTCGTCTCTTCATTATTTCGTAAAATGTCTATAACGTACGAGTCTCGGATTCCCTTATGCCAGTTTTGGTGTAAAGCTTACGGGCGGCGGTGGACTCGAGACCCTCTACGACTACCTCAGTCGGAATGTAAGGGGTTTGACCGCGCTCGAAACGTTAAAGTTGGAGGCATGCAAAAACAAGCGTTACTGGTTTGAAATTCGACATGGTAAGGGTGGAAAACGTCAAGAGATACCGTGTGGGGTCGACAGCCTGGTTAAGGAAAACGATATAGAGAGAATCGCTTTCGACCTTGGATGGATCTCTTCGAGCGAATGGGACGACAGTCAGGTGTCGTGGCGACTTGACACCTATGACGGAAGAAAGGCCCTATCGATTTTTGCATTCGTCGTCGTTGCTTCTCGAACTGCGCCTCGCCGTCGATTCGACATAACCAAAGATTCCACGAGCTATACCTGGGTGCCTTTACATGCCCTTTTTCCGGATCTGCCGAAGAATGCATCTTTTGTGGGTTGGAAGAGGACCGTGATCGAAGCTGCCAAGCTACAGCTGGAAAAGGTGGATGAAAAATACATGTTTGAACGTTTTTTTCCATCCATCTATCGCGATTACGTCAGAGCATTGCTACACCTGCCCATCGCATCAGACAAAAGAATAACACAGACCGTGGATTTTCGCGATGCCGATCCAAAAGCCTTGGAGCCATTATTGGCTCATTCTCAGGCCTACAGTCCGGACGATGTCTTTTATGCAATGGTTACATTTCGCGTCCGGATGATGGTTTCCGAAGACGGAAAACTTTTGGCGTTTCCGCACCTCCCTGCTAGACCAGCAGGCACGATTTTCATCAACGTGTCGCAGAGCGATATCGCTGTTGGAGCAAACATCCTTTCGCTGAAACCAGATATCGATGGACCGAACTGGTGCGTTGCCTTTCAATAGTAGGTACAATAGACAACTTTGCACTGAATCTAGCAACCTTGAGTCATATGGATCGCTTCCATTGTTCCAACTACATACAGGAAAATATATTTCCGCATTCTCCTAGAAACCTTACCGAGAAGGTCATTACCAGTAATTTCAGCTGGAGAATGAGGTGGGCATACACATTTGCCAAACCTTTGACAATTTGTTATAGAACGAAGCCACGCTTAAGAGACCACGCTTACATCTCGCTCCTTAAACCTTGGTTTTGAAGGACAGACATCAACTCTTTACTCATGTATTCGAATATGTCACACCTTTATCTCAATTAACATTCTATATATATATATATATATATATATATATATATATATAATATATATATAATATTTAATTATACGTTTATATATTATGAAGAGAATAAAAAAACCCAAGTGGTGTCTTAGATAGTGTCGCTTTATTGATCTTCACCTTTAAAGTGCACCTGCCTAGGAAAAGAGGGATAAAGGTGGGCGCCATCTGGACCGAGATTGGTTTTTCTCTCATCGCGTAATATAGACCGCGTGGGAAGTGGCGTTGGCGGTCTCACAAAAGGATCTATATCGTTGTTCGAGATTGGCGGCGCCGACGGTTCGATGGTTCCGGCGGGATGACCGGGTTGCTGCAACGGTTGCGATCGGCATCCGATGACCGAAAGCATGTACACCAATCGCACGATAAAGACCATGGCGTTCTTGGCGATCATTGTTGAGAACTCAACCATTCCATTGGTATACAAAAAGATGCGCATTCCCATCAAGATGGCATTGAGTGTCATATGGATGACGTGCAGACCACAGACGATAATCTTTGGCACCAAGCCGTTGTCGGCCAACTGCGTCCGAACGGTGAACTCGAATGCCGACCACACCAGTAATACACAAGCCATGGCAACGAAACCGCCGCGAAAGCTCCCGGGATATTCCGTTCATTCCGTGATACGGAAAAAAATGGCATCAGTTGTATCAAAAGCGTTGAAAATTGCCATCCCGGATGCCATTACAAACGCTGCATCTTGAATGCATCGTTCGCAACCAGTGACAATGCAAAGCAAGAATAGAAGTGGCGTAACGCCGTTGGCTACGTACAACAACGTAGAGTCATGAGTCGAGATATCCGTTGCTCCGAATGATAGGCCTTGAAATGCCACCACCGTCAAGGAGTAGACTAACCAGACCAAAGTGGGTCGATTGACGCGTTGCGATGGTGGTCTGGCGAAGTACCACCAACTCATAATCAAAGATGGCAGAGCGATGAGTGCACTGGCGTAATAATGGGGATCCCTGTGTTCATTGGCAACGTGAGCTGAAAAAATGATACCCTGTGTAATGATGGCAAAGATGAGCACCAATCGCCCAATGTCGAAAACCCAGACTGCGGTATCCATGACTAACGATTAACCACACTTAGATCGCACTGTTTGTCTTAGAGTTATGACAGAGGACAGCGTGCGTGAATTAGTGTCTGACGCCATCGACCTCACTGCAGATCACGACGACGATGTCGACGCCGAGCAATCTGGTTGCCCCTTGCCCGGATTCGATCCGAACGTCAAATGCAGCCTGTGCAGACTGTACACGAGAGATACCGGCGCTGCGAGATGGAGTCCAGATGGGAACCGGGACGCAACCGTGCTGGATGCAACGCTGTTAAATGAACTGACTCGCAAATTTCACCAGGTCAAGCTAATGTCCCGCTCGTCACTCGTTAGCGCGTATGGTAAAAAGTTTCGCGCCGCGGGTAGGGACCACCCCAATTTGGCCTTTTTGACAGACGTGACAGACGACGAGGTGCGGCGTCATTACGAGGAAGACCACGATGAATGCGCTCACCAGTTTCGCGACCCAATGAAGGACGTCGAACGAACCCTTCAGGGCGTCATGCGCCAAGCTCCCTTGACCTTGTGCGTGGAGTTAAAAAGGGGGCGCAATAAGGGCATGAGAGTTCCTCATCCGGGCCGTGTCCATTCCTACATAGAAACGGCCAAGGCTTACGACGCTCTTTTTCCGAGGACAAATAAAAAGTAAAACTAGATACCACTTTATTGTCTAGAGAACAGACAGTGACGATCGACCACGTGCGTCTCGTACCAGAGTCGCGCAGAACAAGGATCATTTGGGTCTGTCTCAGTCGCCGAGTCCTTGTCGACCGGAAACGCCTCGCGAATTTTTTGCGCCGCAAACGCGTGTCCCCTAGAAGAAAGAAACGATAACACGAAAGCTCTGAAACCACCCGCGTGGGGACAGTGACGCAAGGGGGTGTCCTCGATAAAGAGATCGTATATTTCCATATTTTTGCGTTTCTTCCTTTCGAATGAATACCAGTAACGGCCGTGATCCAGAGTGAACACCGACAGTCCCTTCAGTAGAAAATCATGCATTTCCGCGACGATGTCATACGTGTCAACCGTGGCCTCTAGCCACCGGAACGAGTAGTAGCCAATGACCAGTTGAAACTTTTCGTAAGGTGAGAGAGTGCGGTCCAATCGCCACTCGGCGTCGACGCAAAATCGCATGAGACTGGTGTCGATGTCGGCCTCGCATGCGATCTGTTGCAGGATGAACGAGCCGTACCGGGTGACCGTTTCCTTGGTGAGATTTTGCAAGTTGACAGCAAGGGAAGTCGGGTAGATCTGCACCTGTACGACCTGTCCCGTCTCCGTGGTAAACGAATACTTGACGGGAGGAAAGTAGGCATTTCGAGAGAATCTCAGTCCGCGAATGGTCAACAGTCGCTCAATGTATTCCTCGCGATTTAACACGCCGTGCAAGACAGCAGAAAAGTTGCAGTTTTTATTGACAAATCCGTTACATCGTCCACCCTTCTTACCGAAGCCGATATGTTGAAGCACGTCGTACCCCGAAGCAAGCAACTCTCGCGTGTTTTCGTTGGTCACTGTAGTGATGTTGACGGACGACGATACGTCGAACGGCAACAACGAACATTTGTCGCGACCATCAAAACAGACAAACATAAGCTTGATGAAACTTCCTTGCGATTCAGTGTGTACAGAGTTCCCGCGTTCAAGACAAGTTTCCTCGCTACCCATTGGCCATGAAGTGGTGCACACAGTATTGACCAGGTCGAGAAACACACTTGCCCGTTGATTGTCTGATAGGCGACATTCTGCATACACGCCAACGTTCGCTGGTAGATACTTGGTCCTTACTGCCATCCGTGGTGTGTGCAAACTTTCGCTGCTACCCCAGATCTTGTTAATGTCGTTGTTGTTCAAAGTCTAATTCAACGGCCTGATATAGAATGCGTTTCAGTTCTTCTGCGGGTGTCTTGTCAATGGTTTCTTTCAGAAAGCCCCGCTCCCGGAACCATAACCGCTACTGCGGTCTGGTTGGACGTGTTGATAGATCAAGGCGATCGGGTAGACGATGGCCAACACTATCAATCTCAGAATCTGACCTAAATAAAAATACACGTGTCTGGTAGAGTCTGCGCTTATTTGGGGGCAGTCGTATTGACTGAAAAAGGTGGTAGACAAGGCGTTTCAGTATCCAGACACACCTTGTCTCCGGGTTGGCATTCGGACAACACTTTGTAGTCCACCAATTCTGCGCACGTCGAGGCTAGCACGATTGTATTTCGGGTAAAGTCCATGTACACGAAGAACACCAGTAAGATCGAACCCACAAATTGTAGCTCCTGGAGAACCCGGTTCACTTCTTGCGACGTCCTTTCTTGCGACCGAGAGACTTGGATGATGAATAAAGCTCCGTAGAAGACCAGAGTCGTGTAAGTGCATATTTCCGCGTGCTTCCCGGCGGAAATTTCAAAGAAAAGACTCCCCAAAGCAGTAACGCCAAAGCTAGATAAAAAGTAGTTGAAGGTAAGGCGCGGTCTTGATGGCGGTCGGTTGGAGCCTTGAGGGATGATCCTTGCGGGTAAAGCCGGTCTTCGGTGAAAGTGAAAGCAAAGTACACGCCTCCGAAAAAAGCACGGGACGAACCGAAGGACAAATACCAGGATCGCATACAGAGTTGCCATGAAAGGTCCCAAGACGAACGATGCACATCCCTCTTGCACGGTCTGTCTCTTTGCGGCCAAAAGAAATGACTCGCAGCGCAAGCGATTTCCTCAAATCTGCAGGACTGAGCATCCCCGAGCGTATCGTGCACGATACAGTCCACGATCGAGTGACGAAAGTTGTACAACAGGGACAGTAACGAGGTCAGGGAATGGAGCAAAGAGCCGTTCTGGTGAAGCAAGCCCAAACGGAGCGGGAGGATGCAGGCAACTGTCTCCCTGGACGAGGCAACGTTCGCCACGAGGTAATAAAATATACACAGGTACATCGTTTCGTGAGACACATAAGGTCGAATCCTGTTGGCAAATGCCGTCTCCACAATGAAGACGATCGCATTGGAACAGAGAAGAAAACGAGCAATGGCAACCTCTTCATCGAACATACCTTCGTCTTCTCACCCCAATAGAGTGTGACCACGGGCGTCCCGTCAATTTGGGTTGGCTTTCAGCATACGGTAAATAACGCACACCATCCACGAGAAATGTACCCTTGTCGGCAAACTGTACCACGCAATACGGTGGCGACGCAGGCATGCGCACAGGACGGAAGGCTGTGAACGTCGGACCGTGATCTTTTCTAGGGTCTATGTAATCTTCCAGCTCGGGATACCAAAAGAGCTTGTAAAACTCGCGTCCGCAGTGCTCTCCCGTGTTCTGGATGTACGAAGTCTTGCGACTCTGAGCTCCAATGGTAGCTAGTATTCTGCGAAGTGTCTGAATCACGTATTTGTCCGAGTGACCAATAATGACGGCGTGTCTGTCACTCTTGCTGGTCGAGGACCTTGCGTTCATCAAAAGTCTAGCTTGAAGTTCCAGAAAAGAGGTGCACTGAATTCCCTCGCATCGCATCTCGTCGTCTTCCACCTCGATTCGCATGGTCAACGTGCCTCGTGGGTCGCCGCCGTTGATCAACACCTTACGCGCTACGTCGCGCCAGCAAAAACATGGTCTCATTTCCGGGCCTCGAGAGAGAGCTTTTCGTACCCCCTGCGACATTTGAACGCCTTCCATGATTTCCACGCCCGGTATGTCGAGTACATGCAAACCACTTATCGAAACGGCCACGTCGATTGTCCCATAAAGAATCGCCGGTTTCCATTGGAATGCCATTGGTAACAGGTTGGTCGGATCGTGGGAGGCATGGCATTCGTATTCTGGTAAGTCCGGTGGTAGACTCCAGCGATAAAACAACTGAACTCGATCCACGCTCTCGTCGGGCAAGAGTCCCATGGTGGTGGCGGCATCAACAGCAAACGTATCCACCACGGGCCACGAATTGCGCTCCTCGCGTTCTTCGACAATGTCCAGTAGACGACAGGCACTCATTTCTTGCCCGTTCCAGATAGGTACCCACTTATGAAAGTCGATGAAACGCAAAGGGATCCATTTACACTGTGAACGTTCCACTACCAAGACACGATAAGAAGGATCGAGAAATACCTGCCACCCACTGCTGAAAGTTATGGATTCAGTGGCGACGAGAGCCGCCATCTTGAATTGCTTATTTGGACGATGCGATGCAGCCGTGAATAGGGACCGCGTCTTGCGACATCGTAGAACCTTTGTCGATTATGGGACGACGGACCGGCTCGGGACGTTCCGCTGCCGAGATCAACCCAATGGCACAATCCGTCGCTTATCGGCCCTGGGCAACCGGTTTGCTCGATTGGTCGAATCTTCCATTGCTCAAGTGGTGTCAGAAGAACGACAGCGCAAAGAAGCGCTTGTCATCCACACCTACGACGAGTTCGTGGACTGCCTTTTTGAACGAGGGGTGACCGTGGCGAGGGCTACGCTAGACCCGGTTCACAGAGGAGACAGCGAAGGGAGGATGCACATGAACCTCGTTCGCGATGCCATTTCTGCCCTGTGGACTTTGTTAGGTGCCCAGGGGTGGCGTCTCGAACCGTTCCAGTGGCAATACCTCCAGAGTTACCTCCTGGGTATGTTCAAGCGACTCATCGGCAGTGAAACCAACCGTTACATCCACGAGGTCTTGCAACTATTGCATTTGGCCACGCCCGAGATGACAACGTACGATCCCAGATTTCCCGACCCCAGAGTCGCTGACAGGATGAATCACATCTTAGAGACTCTGGGCCGAAAGATGGCTGTCATAGTACTACCGAGACGGAGCGGTAAGTCTGTTGCCGTGGATCTGGCTATCGCCTTGACCATGTGTTATGCAAGAGAAGACATGTTCGTGTTACTCATGGCCATCACCCTTGACACGGCTCGGTTGCATCTTGAGGCGGTGTATCGCCTATTGGAACTGATGATACGCCTGGATCTCGTTCGTGACGTGCGATTGTCCAAAAACGATCGCGACGTTACCCTCGTATTCGCGAGAGAGAAGAGAAAATCGACTTTCCACATCATTGCAGGAAAACCAGACGTGAGTATAATCGTTGTATTTATTTTCCTTATTGGTGTCAGTAACTACGTGTTTTATCGAGTTAGTGTTTTTCCAAAAATCAGAACAGACTCGATGGCTTTTCCACAGCCACAGCCACAGCAACAGCAACAGCAACAGCAACAGCAGCCGCAGAATTTCTCGTTCGATCTTGACTCGCAACGTGCCGATCCATACAAGCGAACTTTTGTCTTTACCCTTCCCAAGTGGGAGGGGTGGAATGTTATTTCGTTACAGGATCCTTGTCTTCCCTTGGGTACCTTGTTACTCATCGAACACTGCGATGTCACCAGTGCTGGAGCATGTGGTCATCCTTACATTTTGAGGCACGAGGATGGCAGAATGGTAGGTAAGCGTCTTACGTACGTGGGTAACGCCAGCGTACCCAAACCGCCCCGGTTTCCCCAGTGGGCCGAATGGTCACCGCTCGTGCATGGCTTATGTGGTCTGGATGGTTTCGAGCGCAAGACAACCACCGGTGGCATGGAAGCCCTGAACGAAGAACGTTTCTTTGCGAGCGAGTGGTACATGACTTTGTCCGAGTTAGTGCGATCTCAAGAGGACAATAAGAGCCCATATAAGGTTCGTAGATGGCAACAGCTTTTCGAGGCACACGTCCCTCCTATTCTTCGCCAGAAAAACACCATAAAGTTTTCTAGCGTCATGGAATGTCTCAAGAGACGATACTTGGAATGCCCTCTGATTAAGATTCGCTCGGATCACGTTATCATGGATCTGTGTATTCACCTGCCACCATTCATTCGCGACGAGGAAACAGATACAGGAGCGCCGCTACAAGTCGCCGTGACGGTGAGTGGGAAGCGCATCTCCTGTGTTTGTTCTCCCTTTCAGTTCTCAACTAAGTTTGGAAGACTTGACGAGTATCACAAAATCTTCCTCCATCCCTCAACAGAAGGACTGCCATTCGAGGAGATTTTTCGGAGATTTCCCATCTCTTTTCATCGAGACATGATTGTCTTCCGGTAACCACAACAGCAATAAACGTAGCGTAAAAAGAGTTGAGTTATCATTGCGAAGATGCAGTGGACATTGTTGAACTGTGCCGTTGCTGTCCTCATATCGCGCGTAAATTTCACCGCGTCCGGGCTCGTGGAAGTGGACCGAAATGGTGCTCTATTGCATTTCACTCCTGTGTCATCCAGTTCACATTGGCTGCTTCCCTCGTTCCCCAACGATACCCATCTAACGGTGGGACCGGGAACAGTGCTCGTCACGAGAGGGGAACATGACAAATCAATATTCATCACGTTGGTTGGTGCCTTGCCACCGCCTGTCGACGTATCGCACATCTCGACATTGGTTAGATGCGAGTTGGGATGCGACGCCCGCTTGGAGGCAGTGGCATTCGATGAGCAATGTCAAATCGTTGCACCACCCGCCTGTGTTCGATTAATTCCAAAATTCAGACGTCTGGTGCTTTGTATGAGAACCGGTGAATTTCTTACCGATTCGTCCGTTGGTCCACCCTTTGTGAGCATCGACAATGCCGTCGACGCAGCGCGACTCGTTGAAAAAGAACCTTACATTGTCACCTTCGACTGTTGAACTCCTCAATGAAGCGGCCGTGTTACCTGCAGTAATAGATGATTCGGTAGGCATCATTTCTTCATCGGAGCTAGACATCGATCCTTCCTCGCAACCACTGGGTTCTGGAACTTTTGCCACCTGCTTCCCGGCTCTCAAGAGGGCCACGCTCAAGTGCGCAGTCAAGGTCTACAAGTATATGGATTACGACCAATTCGACAGGGAGTTGGTAGCCATGTTGAGATGTAATCGTCATAAGAACGCCGGCGTCGTGGAACTTTGGTGGATTTGCACCCCACCGCCAGGGACGACGGGTTTGCCCAGACTCGTGATGCCTTTGGTCGAAGGAGTCACTTTGGGCGAATGGGTGTCGCGTTATAGCAGGCGTTCAAAGCCAACCACCCTCAGGGTTGTGCTGCAATTGGTAGAGGCCGTTCAACATCTTCACGATACCGTGAATATCGTGCACGGTAACTTGAGTTGGAAGAACGTCGTGATTAACGTTGCACGCAACTATCATCTGACTTTGATCGACTTTGGAAACGCCCGAGACGCGGCCAAGGGAAAACGACGATTGTGGGTACACGGAAATTGTTTTTTTTTTCTCCGCCGGAGGCTTTATGCAGACGCCCGTGCGATCAGACCACAGCCGAATTGCACGTTCTCGGCGTCCTCTTGATATGCATCGCTCGCGGCAGAACTCAAGGATTGTGCGAGGCACCTCTAACGTTCGAAGACGGAAGAGACCGAGGTGAAAAGAGCGCCATATCCTGCCTTGTTCAATTTTGGGGAAGGGGGAGGCTGTATCCGTACTGGAACGATTTTCTTGGGATAACTGGCGACGTGTTAGAGACGATCTCAGGAATGGCAGGCGCGACTTTATCTGACGATATCAGTGTGATAGGATTACAGTTGGCTCATCCAATCCCTGACTCTCGCCAGTCTCTCGCAGATGCGTTACGTAATTTAACTAACTTGAATACGATTGGTCAATAAAGAATATATAAGCGATTGAATCTGTATTCTTATATTTTATTTTTGCTTTGAACGGCAATAGAAAGGAGCAAGCATAAAAACCGAGATGAAAGTTGTCCATGGAGCACCTCCATCTTATCGGGACGAGATGGATAAATTGAACGTTCGCAAGAGCGTTCGACGAGATTTGGACAGGGGTTTTTCCGTGGCCATAGATTCTCGTTGGGACGATTCTCTGAACGCGCTCGTCTTTACCGTAGTAACACCGTACGGCGAGAAATCGCAAATGACCTTGACAAATACAGACGTGCCTCGCCGTATCTCCAACATGTGCCCGGTGGTTCAAGATCCGACCCTGCTAACTCGCGACCCGTCTACGCCAAGTGAGCTACTGGGGCAGTTTTTTCTCGACCCGACCCGAGTGGCGGAACACGTCAGAAAGCGAGGCATCAAACCTTACGATTATGTCAACAAAGCCATTCATGATATTGAGTCGTTACCGGGAGGTTACGTCGGTGCTCAATCGAGCGGAGAATGTTTGTCCAAGTTCGACTGCATGCAAAGGACGGCCACTGCCGTCTTCAGTTACGACATCGCCACGCCCAAGTTTGGAGCTGACGGTGCCAGCGCGGCCATCATTACTGGGGATGCGGCAGAGGTGTGGAACTTTTTTTGGATTGGCCAAGATGCCTTTGCAGGACAGTCTACTAGAGGTATTTTGCAGCGCGATTGGCGTCAAGCCGGATGACTCGTTGGAGAAGCGGATCAACAGCCCCATGAAGCGTAGCAGAGAAGTCCCGCTATTTCAAGTGACCGATACGAAAAAGCAAGGATTGGATTTCACCAGCATTACAAATTTGGTGGTGCTGACCATGAACAGTATCCCTTGTATCTTAAACGACACTTTTTTGAGGCAGATCAATACAGTCTTGAGCAGCGTCTATCCTCTGAAAGAAGAACCAATCGTGCCCGGTTCCATCTTTCACGCCGTTAGCGAGAAACATCGCGATGGACTCGGTCAAGATCAAGTGACGACACTGGGTAGCATGGTTACCCATGATCACTTCAATAACACCATGAGGCTTGCCCGAGAATCGAAGGGCCGGGTCGAAAGTTGCGTCAGTTACCACCGTCACTTGGCATGCCTTGTTTGTGGACAAGATCTGACCTCGAACGCTTCTTTGCTGCAAGAGGTTACCGATCCTAAAATGATTCACTGTGGGGTTGCCGTTCACAACGCGGGAAAATTCGTGACGACCCAGACGAAGGCTACTCGCCGATCATACAGCCTCGACTGCGTTCGAAGAGTCAAAATTCTGGGCAAGGACTGGCCCCAGTTCGATAAAGGCCAAGGAAGATTTGGAATCTTGACGAAGGACGAGACCAAGTGTATTTTTGAGCGCCCTTGTGTGATCAGCGAATGCCTCCGTCCCATGGTGCTCCCTGATATTGGTAACCAACGCAGCAAGTACGACAACGTGTCCTCTACGGTGTACGTGTTGGTCCCGTTTGATCGACAAGCCACCCTGGAGCGCTTGAAAGAGGAAGGCGTTCAAGATCCACAGGCGAGCTTGTTGACGCTTCACAATGTCGTGGAATGCATCGTTCCCATTTACTCGAGTTCTGAGGGTTTGGTAGAGTACCGATGCGAAGCTCTGGCATTTCGCGGCAAACACACCATCTCGGTACAAGCATACGGAAAGACGCCCATGGGAGATGTTCCTCTCTACGATCCAGAGTCCACCACCAAACGATTGTCCATAGAAATGTTGGGAGAAGATGGCAAGGTGAGACTGCACCAATACAAGCACCAACTGGAATACAATCGAAAGAGATACTTTCAGACGCAAGGGACGATGCTCAGCATCACCAATTTTAAGCAATACAAGATCCCCGCGCCCGAGGGTGTAAAGCCCATAAAAGAGCGCACCAACTGGGACAAGTACGGTTACACACTGGTCGGCGCCTTGGCTGCCAACTTTACTCGGGCCCATTATGCCGGCAGACCTCTATTACCTCCGGAGCGCTTGCAGTTTGGCGTCGTTTCAGACACCCGGGAACAGAAAGCGAGGAGCGACAAGCGCAAGTTGGATGCCGAAACAAAGGAAGAAATTGTTCGATTGCGCAAAGCCTTGGAGAAGGAACGCGAACGCACCTCTGAGCTATCAATGGAGTTGAGAATGGCCGATCTGAGATTTGAATTAAACGACATGTGCAACCAAGAGGAAAGGAGACGAATCGAAGAACTCGAAAAAATGAACGAAAAGATTCTTGAAGACTATTCTGCCCTCGAAAATGCCAAGAACGAGCAAATACGAAACCTCGAGGCAAGTTTGGATGCTTGTAACATGAAATTGAAGAAGCGAAAGAGAGTCAAGCGACTAAAAGTCAGACCAACAAAGAAACATTTTAACAATAAAAAGCCTGACGTGGTCAAGGTACACCGACAACAGGAGGGGCCTGTTCTTTCGTGGTTACCAGAGTATGATGCAGCAGTATTAGCAGTGTAAAAACAAAAAGAAAATCAACCCAAAGAAAAATAAAAACGACATCATTGAAAGACTTTGTTTGACTTTATTGCATCGCCCTCAGTCTATCTAATCGAGAACATAACAGTTTGACTCAACGACCAAGACGAACAATGCCTTAAATAGTTACAACAATATTTTTTTGTGAGATCAAAATAAAACATCCGAATAATAACTGAACAAAAACGCTACGAACGAAACTCGAATGTCATCATTTTCTTTTTACACCAGGGATTGAAAAATCTAACTTGTCATTAACTCAAAGAAACAAGATGACCGCTTCCTCGGTCGTCTTGGATAAGAGTCTCTTGTGTTACTTCCACAGAGTGGTCGTCGAATCCGGCTGTGTCAAAGTCACTAGGTCTTAACATTCCCAGAATATTGTCTATGCGATCCATCGTTTCTCTAGACGGTGCCTCAATGTCAGTGTCTCCGTCGGTCGGCTCGACTTCTCCTAGTTGCTTATGTCGTTTCAGTCTCGCGTATCCAGGTCGGTCTGAAATAAGTGCCGGTATCCTTGCAACTTCAGAGAGAACTTTAGACGTTTCGCGAATCCCCGTGCTGCGAAAAAATCTGTCATAGCAAATGTCATACAAAGAATCCTCGTGGTGCATGGGATGAATCAATCGAAGCGGCCTGAGCAAATGTTTGCGATAAATCTTTTTAACGCGGATCATATTCTTTCCCTGTTCTTGTTTTTTGCCCTTGCCTACTCTTCGACGTTTTCTCCTCGGAGTGGTCATGATTAAGAAGTCAGCTGTCCCGATCGCCTTAATGCTTTGAATGTGGTCTTGACCTTGTGGAAGAAACGATCAAAGTTTTCGCGCTTTGAAATGCTGATAAACTCCGGCGATTTGTGAAAAGCATCGTATATTTCCTGTTTGCCAGGGCACCTTCCATTCAAGGATTCAACATACTTGACGATCAATGTAGTGTCCTCTGGAGGCCATCTGCGTCGAAGACGAGGTCGGCGAACGCCAGGTAGAGACGTCGAAGACAGAACTGATACTGGTGCCACGGAGACCTCCGTTGTATCGATCGCCATCGTTGACGGATGGGGTGGATCTGGAACAAAAACAATTGTCGGAGGCTCTGAAGTTTGTGGCGACACGGGCATCGGAGGCTGTGGGGTTGGTAATGACACCGGTGGCGATGGCTCTCGAGACGGTGCACTTTCCCTTTCGGTGCTACTGGTTGCAGTGCCACTAGGTGTGGTCATAGAATGCATCCCGTTGTCTTCTTGTTGTATCCCTTCTCTAATGCGTTGAATGGTGGTGTGTGTTCGCGCTCCCAGAGAAGTCAGATCTTCTCTCATGTACCAGATAGCGGCAGTCTTTTGAGAGTGAGCCAGCAACTTTCGTAGGTCGTTATCGGCAATGCATTCGCGACCGGTCTTGCGTCTCTCTTCCTTGTTTGCCTCTTCCACCATGGTTACGATGGCTTTTCGAAAGTCTGTGCAAGTGACGCGAGCCCCTTTTCGGACTCCCGACTTCCTCCACAGTTCACTGACGCGGTTTCCTATTGTACCCTGTTCAAAGGGCTCTCCGTCGATCTTGAGAAACAAGTGTGTCTCCTCCGGAGAGGCGACAACCGCGGGTCGTATTTCTCGAATATAAGTGTCGATAAACCCGTGAAGCCTCTCGTCCATCACGTGACGATGGCCGGTCCGTCCATCTGCCGCTTATGTTTTGGTACAAGCATAACATAACAATCCGGGTAGTTGACATCTCGGCGGGCATGTTTAAAGTGTTCCAACGTGGCCGTTTCCAGTGCTTTTGGGGCGCGTGCCGCACGATACTGCCAGGCGGGCGATGAGATAGTCTCGAGCTCGTGAAAAGCGCTGGATCCTCGACGGTTGCCGTCCGCGCCAAAGAGAGCCTCCGCCTCGGCCACAACGGGTGATCTCAAAAATGCTTGAAGGTCTTCTCGCGTGATGCGTTGCTCGCACTCCTGGAGATAGTGTTCGTTGCGCAGCACCGCACTTTGTTTCAGAATGATGGATCGCCATCCCTGGAGCTTTCCAGTGATCTCATGCAGGACGTCTACGGTTTCGTCCGATAGCCGCGGTGTTCCATCGACGAGACAACGACGTTTCTGGGTTTGAACGACAAATTTCAAAAACTTCTTGAAAGAGCCCATGTATGACATCAGGGTACCAGCTGTGATGGACGTTTGATTTTCGAGACGCGGAGCCACCCATAGATTCCACACGGCTCTTCCTTCCTCGGTAGCTATCACTGCAATGTCTTTGCCTCGTGGGTCCATGTCTTCCAGAATCTTTCGCATTTGACAGGCATGTTGACAGCGAGTCTTTTCGTCTTTAAGACCCTCGTCGATACTGCCCAGATGATCGTAAAACTTTACGAGGAACCAATGACGATCAGAGGTGATGCGTTGTGACAGATAGAATGCCTTTGCACCTTCCCCTGGGTAGTCTTCCTCTTCGTCGCCATCGTCGTCTTCGTCGTCGTCCGATTCTATACGAACGGATGTTGCCGCCGATGGCGGTAGCTTATAAGGCTCGTATGGTAACGACATCTTCATAACATCGTCCAACTTAATATCGTTTCTGATTTTATGTTTGTTTTTTAGATGGTTTCGCAAGTAGGGCGTGAGAAATGAGCAGCCTTCCACCGGACACCAACGAATCAACAACCGATTGGATCCCTTCGTTTCCTTCCCCTTGCTGACCATTTGCGCGATAGCGTTCGCTTCTAGGGAATCAACGTCCTCGCGGTGTTTCTTGGCTTTCAAGTGTCGCGGAAGGTCCCCTCCATAATACGTGCAGTCGGAAATTGGACAGTGAAGAAACTTGTGGTGTTCTTGTTTACTCATTTTTGGCTGTGCGAGCTGACTAACTGCTCGTTGCGGGTGGTTAGAATAACTCGTTCTTCCCCGTTTTATCTAGTGGTAAAATCTACGTCACCTAATACGTGTTAAATTACTATTGATTCTCCCCGCATGTCCCTGACATACCAAAATTACGACGCAATGGATCAACGCAATAAATTGCGCGATTGACGTCGCTACCTACGTAAATCTGTTACGTAGAAAAATGTCCCTATAAAAATACTACCAACAGCCTTCTTCCGCACATCATGGCGTATGCTGACTCGCCGATACCGATAATTCTATTCAATTCAAAGAGGCTTTTCCATCATAGCAGTAAATTTATTAACAGCATGTACTGTATAGAATACCTTATTCGATCCTGCGAAGAAAATGTCGTCACCGATTTCCGATGTTCCTTCTATTCTTTACTGTGGCATCCCGGACGGAAACGAAGACGCCAAGGCAACACTTCTCCAATCTGGGTCTTTACAGGCGGGCTTGACGCGGTTGGTGGATGCCAGTGGAACTCTTAGGACTGTCAATCACGAAGACCACGTTGCTCACCGCGAGGTTTATGTCATCCAATTGGAGTGCATGTGGCCCAACGGAAAAGCTAGAGCAATCTTGGATCCCAAGCAAGGCACGACGAGTCTACGCAGCGACGGTTACGACGTGGCAATTCAGAACAAGCTTCGAGGGGGCTACCGCTTTGTGATACTCAACCCGTTTAAAACAGTGTATCGCATTTCGTTTTTATCGCCAAAATCTTCCTCGCCAGTCGTTGTTGCCTCGAGTTCAGACACGGATACCTCTTTGTATCGAAGGCGAGCAAAGAACGATCCACGAGAACCTCAAGACGAAGTGGATGCTCTTTTGTTAAAGCTCAATCCTTCTCGTAACCCTATAGACGAGTTTTCGGTCGAAAAGGTCGCATTTAGTTATCGACGGGATCAAGTCTGGGCCAAGAATCAGCTCGTTGCCATCCTCAGACGAGTGTGGAGAGATAATCTATCTGGACAGGAGTACTGCTGGAAATTCGTTCCGCTTAAGGAAGAATCGGTTCGTGATATCAGCCTTAAGGTGCTTTATTGGTCTTTTGGTAGGAAAGCTCCCAGAGCCGAGAGTGGACTCAGGGCCACACACATCGCTTCCCAGTTGAATCAAGATGACAACACTACGATATGCCTCAGACCCTCTCATCTTCATCTGACAGGCGCAGTTGATCCCACAACTTTAAAACAGACTGCAGACAGTTTATCGAGCCTCTTGGAACAGATGCGACTAGGGAATGGTGTATGATAAATTAAAAAAGAACCAATCATGACGTCCATTGTGCATTAAAAGCTTTATTGTCTTGTCATGAGCTAGTGCAAAAATTTATTCGCCGTCTTCTCTCGTTCGTTTCACACCTCTACTCCTTAGTCTTGTTTGTCTACCATCCTGTCTTAGAAACTCTTTGACTGTCGATACGGGGGGTCCTAGTCTCAGAGGTCGATATCTGTTCTTGACTCTATCCATCCACTGATCCGTAAGCGCTTCCACTTCGACTTGGACGGCCTTTTCTCGAGCATCGTAATTGCAGCCGTGAATGACAGCGCAACGATCTTCGATATCTTGCAGCTTTCCCGAACTGGCCAGGTATTTTCTTGTTAGGTACCTGGTCTCGTGTTGCGGTGGAAAAGTTGTGGCTATCTCACCTTTGACACCCAGGGTGCTCGGATGGCCCTCACGAGTCATGGCCAGACTGGCCGTGATAAAATCTTGCTCTTCTTTGGGGGGGGGCAGATCAAAGCGAGCAAGGTGACCGCCTTGTTCGACCTGACTTCGTCCACTTTGATCACGTCAAAGTAGATCCCTTGCCTCGTTTGTTGAAGCACAGCACCGTTTTGCGGTCTGTCAAATTTTCGCGCATACAGCGAGAAACGAATTGTCTGGTAAATCTGGAGACGTAGCCGTGGTTGTGCAAAACAAATCTTGAGTCGGGACAAGATAGATAGATGGAGCCACGCGCCCCGAATCAGTGCCGTCGAGATCTTGCTCGCATACCAGTGCGTCGGCCACTGTGGTATACTTTATGTCGATACCCGGCAGGTGCGCATCCTCGAGCGTTTTCAGTAGCCTTGGTTCTTGGCTTGCATTGAACGTCCAATATTCGATGGAATGGCCGGCACTGGGTCTAGAGTCTGGTGGAGTGCAAACTTGTCGCAATCGTTGCGCCGTCTCTTCCGTTATGCCCAGCCGGAGTATCGGCAGCGCTTGGTGTACATACACGGTAGAATCAGTCTTGTAAAATGGCAAAAGGATTCGTGTCGGGTCATTTGATCCCGCGACAGTTTCGAATGTATGACGCACTAGGACTTCTATTATTGTAGCGACTAGTACGGCACACTGGTTCATCTTATGCACCTTGACATATCCCTTATCCTGCATGACATTCCTAGGATCTTCGGAACACTGTAGCATCCAGTTGCGCATCAGCTTTAGCCGAGCATGATTAAAGTCACAGCTCACTTGAACGGACTTGGCGTTGGGAATAAAATTGGCGATGACTTTGTCGGCATAACGGGATGTCCACTTGTTGGGGTTAAGATGACTCAAAAATCCAAAGAACCGATTCTTGTCGACTCCGTAATGACTCACATCCAGCGTGATCATCTCGTTCGAAAACCTCGGGTCGTGCGTGCAGTTGGGACCTAGTTCATTCACTACCGTCGTGATTCTATTCTGAATATCGTCAGTTAACTGAGTCACGAGATTCATCATGTCCAAACCCATCACAACCTCTGCGGCCATCTTGGCATCGAAATTCAGTTGAAAGAACGACGTGCCATGTCCGGCATCTCGCGAGCGACCTCCTTGATGATTTGTGCTAGTGATGACATGTATTCCGTCACGGGTGATGGATTTCGTCATAGCTTCCACGATGTTTTCAATCTCTTTGGCCTCGAATGGGATACGTCGATCATTGAGAACATCGCAGATTCGCGTGTACGTCATATCTGGTACGACAAAAACTTTGCGGCCGTCACTGATCGTCTCCAAACTAGCAGGATCTATCAGCGATCTTGCGAGGGCACTATACGCCGGAAAGAACGGGTTCTGATCCAGACACTCCATCGTGACAACTGCTATGTAATCTGCGGGACTGGGGCAAAACACCTCCTGGATGCGACGCACCAATTCGTGCAACGGCATCTTCTTGAGATCGTCCACCACCATCTGCATCATGCGCTGGTTGTATTCGTCCAACGTTTCCGCCGAAGCATTGTGTTCCTCCCAAGGCAATCGGAAAGTATCCACGCATCCCATGACGGTTAACACGGCTCGATGGTAAGCCAGCATGCGAACCAATAATCGGATGTTATCGAGACGCCGACCCCGTCCTCCAAAGTTGGCATCCAGGTGCATGGCGTGAAATTCTTGGTCTATTACTTTGAACACCAGTTGTTCCATGTTATTCAGATAGTCGACATCCTCGAGAGTGCATCCCACGAACTCGAACATGGATACCAGCGAGATGGCGAGCATTTTGAAGATTTCAAAATGTCCGACCTTGAATTGATCCATGCGCTGAAAAATGTCCCCTACCGATAGTCGATCGCCGGTGGCCGTCGTGTTGTTGATGGTGTGAATGATCATGCGATCGCGCAGCGACGGACACAGAGGCAGATGATTAGCCAAAATGACGAACACGCAATCAAATATCACGTTTTGCACATTCTGGCGGACTTCTTTCTTGTCTTTGGACAGACCCCTGTACACGACACTCATACCCGAATCGTAAAAATTCTTCAACAGGGTCGCCTTCTCGCTGCCATCGGTCTTGAGAGAGCCCGATTTTTCACTATCACCCAATTCGTTTACGAATCCGACACCTTTACAATGCATGAGAGGATCTTCGTTCGTCGACTTAAGCGAGGCAGTGGTAACAGAATCCATCTCGCGAACCATTCCTTGAAGACACAATCCATCCGACTCGCTGATGCCGTGCAAGACAGACTTGGCAGCCGTTGTCTTCCCCGTCCCTGCTGGTCCCTGCCATCCGACCCATATGTTTTTTCCGTTGATGATGACACTTGACGTCACAGCCAATCGAAGCTCCGTCATCTCGACTTTTAGAGTAGCATGCGTTGCCGCAGAATACGACACGAAATCGTTGAGCAACAATCCGTCTGACATCTCGATCTCTGCATCGAATGGATTGTGAACGGCCAGTATGAATTGCCCGGTGAACTTGTTCTTTAGACTGTTCAAGTGTAGTCCGTGGAAATTGCGGTGCCCATCCAAAAGGGTTGCGTACGAACCAACAAGCGACTCCAAAGATTTACCCATGGGCTTGTTTGGGTTTCGCACGGCATCCTCGATCAACTTGCCGGTTAACTGGGCAAAAGGTCCTCGGTAGAGTTCCCTGACTTTGCTGCCCGGCTGGAACGCATCGGCTAATTTTTCCAAGAGGTTACGAATGTCTGTAAAAAGTGGATACTTGCGAGTAACGTCATCGATCATTCCTTGACGTTGAATCACGCCACCTTGTACGTCTGTTATATCTCTTACCCCTTCCTGTCTCATCATCAAGCTGTATGCTTCGAGCTGGCGTTGCATTTCATTCATATTGTCCAGCGATTTCTGGTCGATGAATTCTCCCAAGAACTGCATGCCCTTGTCGATCACGTCTTTGGGAAACACCATTGTATACAGTGGACTAGCGAAAGGCCAGTAAGTGTCGGCCAAACTCGCCAGGCGATGCCACTCGTGAAGTCCAATCGAAATCGAAACGACGCTCCCTCTGACGTCGGACCGAACAGACTCTGCCAGTTGTGCCTATGGGCCGCATTTTGCAAACATTCGAGAAGAGCTTGATTTTTTGATTGTGAGCC
>CALNXK010000825.1:0-44963 GCA_942486035.1 Porites lobata | reverse complement strand
CAGTCAAAGCTAAAACCGCCTTTGCGAGTATCGGATATTCCGGGATGTTAGTGCTCCCAAAAATCCACTAGTAAGTTTTAAGAAAGGCTAAGCATCACGTTTACGTCAAACGGCAAACGTGAATTTGTACCACGTGACTAAGTTTCCCCTTTACTTGTCGTTTACTGTTCATTATATCTACACAAATGTTGGTAGTTTCATGCAATTTTCTATCCATTAGATTAATTAGAATTGTTGTGAGCTGTTTTTATCCGCTCACCTTCTGTTTTGAGAAATTCTCAACTTGAATTTGGCGTTTGCCGTCCCTCTGTCACTTTAGACTTTTCTCCCACACGAAATTAGAAGAATCTAACCGCACCGACAATTTTTTTTGCGAAATCAGAGAGCACAATAAACAAACCCACACACAAAATCCAGATTGAAGACAAATGTTCTCGCATTTTTGGGTGCAAGCCAAAGTAAGAAGTACAGAAGTTAATCCTTTTTTAAATCTTTATTCACCGTGCTCAATGGAGCAGTGGCAGCAGTTTTTATTCCGCTTGTTGATATCTTTAACCAATTTTAGAACACATAATAAATCAATGGCTATAATCAAGGTCCTGTGTGTCATTTTTCCCCATTACAAGTTATAACTTGTGTTTCTGTCCTTACAAAATACGAGCTTGTTTGATATGCCTATATCATAATGTCCATCAATTACGTAACATCTTAAATGAACCTCCTATTAAATAGTGACAACAATTTTAACTTAGATAGTATAGTATCGTAATCATCATCAGACTTGGTAATCCATCTGTACAGCCTCTAATTTATCAATGTTACGTTTAGCATGAGGCTTCCAAGTTTCCCATGAATATTCTAATAAAGGTCTCACAAGACTACGGTAAAGTGTTTTCATAGTATCAATGTCCTTTAAGTCCCTGCAGGTCCTTTGAACCAACCCTAAAACCCCATCAGCCCAAGCAGTTATTAGTTATCAACTTGTTGGTTTCATGAGAGGTCACCAGCAGTAAACAATCCTAAATCTTCACATTAACACTTTCCAAAGGTTGACTTTCGATATTATATTTTCTTCATGTCGTCACATTTGCTTGCAGTCTGTGTGAGGTGCAAGCCAATGTACACAACGGCAACCTTTTAGAAACAACTTAAAAATAGAGGGGCTTAATCCCCTACGTGTAGCCTGCGTGGCAGCTTTAAAAGGGAAAGGAGAACGCGGGAATTGGGTTCGCGAGAGCGCAAAGAGGCGCGCGAGGAGGGGGGAAAATGGGAAAAGAGGGGAAAAGGTTCTCGTTTTCAACATCCTCGCGCACCAGAATTCCTGCTTCCCCTTCCCCTTTTAATACCTGCTACGCAGGCTACCCCCCTTAGTGAAACCCTGCATTCCAACTTCCGCATGTCAAGTGAATAAACCTCACACTGTCAGGCTTTAAATCAAAACATATGTGGGAGTTAACATCTCATAGCTAACCTTGCACACATTGGAAGTCCAGTTTCAGACTTTTCAATCCAACATGTACACGATATTCGGAGAATCTAGCCACACATGTAGTAAAAAAGTAAAACTCAAGAGTAAATCATTTTATTTTCCCGGTTAGACTTAATTTGACAAGATCTTTTCATTCTGCAGCTTTTTTTTACCGAGGTACATCTTAATACCGCTTAATCGACGATTAAGCAGTCTTTAGACCGAAGGAATCACGCTCCCAAGAATTAGCAGAGGAGACCTGAAAATTAGAAAACTTCCTCAAACAGTTGTTTTTCACATTTAAATGGTCTTATTGATCCTTTATTTTAGGTCATGTATGTTGTATGCAAGTTTTATGCGCGACCAGAGAAAATATCTGACTGATTACAACACTGCTAAAGCTCTCTTACGCTGTTTTCAGGTCGCCTAAGTGTCTAACACTTATTAAAGTGAAAGCAAAATGTGAAGTCCCATCACGATAACGATAACCTGTTAGAGCGAAAAACGAGAGTGAAGAGGTGGCCGGCTTACGTTATTTAGGTGGGCTGAATTTATCTTTTCGGGCAATTTTGTTTTTTATAAGGGTGGTTGATCAGTATCTTAACACATTTATTTCCTTATAAGACGATACGCCGAGACACTCAAAAGGCATTTCCTCGTTATTTGCTAAGTGGTTTATACCTATCCAGACCTTTAAGGTTAATTATCGAATGTGAGGTATAAGCTGCTAGTCGAGACAATAAGTCTCGTCAGATTTAAAATGCATTCTCCTAGCTGGTCATTAAATAACGTATTATCATTCACGTATAGAAGCTTCTCCTAACCATGCAGGTTCAAAACTACTTAACTAGTACAAAGAAAACAACAACAACAACAACAGCAAAACAGGATTAACACTAGTAGGAGCATCATGCATGCAGTCAACGTTTTCTAAGAGGAACACCTTTGGGGCGCGCACTGAGTGTCCGTCTTATAAACAGTCAAATAAAGTGATCAGAGAAAGGAAAGGAACAACTGTAGATGTCCGTTTTACCGAGATACCCGTCTTATAGAAAATTCCCTTAAGAGAGAGTCGACTATACCAGAGACCAGGCGGTGTGCGTCACGACCCTCAAAAGTTCATGGGTAAAACTGTCACTGTGCCTCATTTCAATCCTGACACGGTCGAGTTCGCATCTCGTAGGAGAAGTGAATCAAACCCAGGGATCAAAACACTGCTGTCTTTTCCGAAAATCATTACGGAAGAGAGCGATTTCGAGAATTTTCAAGATCTCATAGTGGCCTTAGACGCTTGCTATTGGCTTCATAAGGCAATTTCAAGAAGTTTATCGCGGTTCGGAGACGATCGTGCGATCTAGCCGACTTTGAGCGGCGACTAATTTCCTGCTTCTCATAACATTTTATGTACTGTTTGGTTTATATGCATGTTTTATCTCATAGTGAAAGAGATCTGTAGTTCATACCTGGATTTGCTTAACTAAAAAAAATTCGTCCATTAGAAGTGTTTATATATTTGATGGACTTTGTTACCGGCAAAGCAGGAGGAGTGCGTGCAAACAGCTAGGTGAGAAATCGTCTCTCATAACAAATTTATTTTCATCGACAAGTTTATAGTATTTTGAAAACAGTGCCCGTTTGAAATCCTTATGCGCAAATAAATCTTCTATCAGGCAAGGAGAAAACAGACCGAAAGAGCCGAACATACAGCAGCAGAAATAAACAGTAAAATAAACCACGATCTTGTCTGTGCGGTCATTGAAGTGAGCGCAGTATAGTCACACTTTCAGTTTCCGCACTGGGTTATGAAAAAGGTTTTGTTTCCAAAGGTTATTACAATATTCAAACTTATTTACCTTTTGTGGTTTAAAATAGAACCAACTCTTCCAAGATTTGGCGTTACTCGCTTCACGTCGGCTTCTGCTTCGGCATGTTTTCTCAGCCCCGTTTCCCAGGAGTTGTGCCACTTGGCTGAGACGATGTCTTAATTCCAAGACACCTTCAACGGCTCATAACGGGAAAACTAACAGGGGTAGACCCCGAAATTTGCAAAGAAGAAAGGTTGAAGTAACAAGATGGCCAAAATAATTCGATAAAACCGCTAACAGTAACCAGCAATAAATCCAAGAAGAACGGCAAAAACAACACTCAAATCATCATGGCGGCCTGCACATGACCGAGCAATTCAAACTTGTCACAAACGCTCAAGAAAGCAAGATATTTAAAAGTGACGCAACTGCTATCAAGATAAAGTGTTCCAACAACTTTCCACGGCGGTATAGTGTCGAAATTACCAACACAAGCTTGGAATAAAGCGAAAATTTCACCACCTATACCTCTGAAAACAGCTCTTTCCGAGCGCGAAAATCACTCTACAAATGACGCATTCTGATTGGTCGAATCTCGTGACGCACACCGCCTGACCAGAGACAGAAGATGGGCCACCCAAACTTAGAAAAGAGTTTACATGGCGACAAGAAAATCATCTCTCGTATCATGAGGAGTCCACCCTGCGATCAGAGCCTCCTTTTATCTTCTTGATCGAGGAGGAGAAAAGGAGGCCCTGTCTGAAACGCGTCAAGCCTTTGAGGTCGCCGCAGCCCTTCGTATTTTACTGTCTTACAAGATATCAATAATCTTGAAACTTAAGAGTCACACAAAAAGAGGTTAATCTTGAGAATTTGAAATTTTTAATAAAATGCATCGAGCGGTTTCAAAATTATTCGCTTATTTGTTTAAGAAGACCAAAATGTTTACAAAAGAGAGCGCCTCAGTAAGTTTCAGTACGTACTAATGAAATCCTTCTTTCTACATCGCTCGCTTTCACTCACGTTTTTAAAGACAAATAAAATTTCACTTCAAAAGCGCTTCGTTTTCTATAGATAACGGCCGAACATGAACTATAAAACTGTTTATGATACGGCAACCAAAATTACGAAGAGTGATACGATGTACCTAACATTTCCAACATCTACGTCTACATGTAACTTGATTGACACAATTAAGTGATTTGACGTTTTTATGATGCGGTCATTTTTGTTTGTCCCTGGGAAAGGTCCTGTTAGGGCAGGAACCCAGGGTAAATTCCGACAATCGACATAGCCTTTGAACAGTGACAATGGAGCAGATATGGTGACAAGCGACACAAAGATGGGTTGGAACTGCGCCATCGACAGAGAAAAGCGAAAAGACAATAGTAATATACCAACAGCGAAATGGATTCCTCCTCAATACGCGAAACAAGAGGTTTTGACATTCAGACTAGAGACGTACGTAACCCTCCTGAAGCCCTGAGGGGGCCTCTTAAATGTAATATGAGGCGCTCTCCATTTACTACGAAATACCGGAAATTCCGGTTGGGATGTTAATGGAACACACGTTTTCCGGGCGTTCCATTGGAAAGTTCCCGGGAATAATTGGAATTTTAAAAAGGTAATCCTGTTTTCCCGTTGGAAAATTTCCGGTGAAAAAGCATGTTCCATTTACGAGTTTTCACAAGGAATCACCTGCCGTTCCAGGCTATTCATGGCGATATCTGTGCTACCATCATGAATATTGGTGATAAAAGCATAAGGAATGGAGCTTGTACCAAATGGAACACATTCTTCACTCGATGGTCCTTTCCGTGGGAGTTTAAGAAAGTTTTTGGTAACGGGAAAACGCCCATAGACACTTGTCAATGCGGACAACAGACACTTGATTCTTGCCCAACCAAGACATTCTCGAAGAAATCCAACCTCGCTAATGCGAGCATTTGCGTGCAGTATTAAGGCTTTCCTTTTTATTTGGACGTCGCCCAAATAGAGTAATCGAGTTCGCTTGTTTTGATGCAAAGTTGCAATAGGCACGCTGTACGTGCGAGCGTAAACAAGCCAAGCGACGCGAATGTCTGCCGCGCGGTGTGTCACAACACAGCATTTATCTTCGTTACCTACGACCCACAGATAACCCACGGCAAACAAATCGGCAATAGAAAACAAATGTTTAGGAAAAACAAGGTACACGAGAACACACACAAAATTTCAGCCCCACGCCCCTTCTCAAAATCTTCAATAATCCTTTCTCTATACTAAATGGGCTTTTGGCCTCATCCATGTCCTCTCCATACAAATAGTATCAAAAATAATCGAAAAACAATCCTAAACAGAAAGCCTGAGAACGTTTAAAATAAGTACAAGTATGTTTTCGACTATTATTCACAACCACCACTTTATTTCAACACACTGTAACTACATTATCCCTTCATAAGCAAATAATCACTTCCACAACTACCTCACTGCAACAGCTAAAATTACTTTTACCTCCCAAAATAGTTCTTTTTTGCTACTTCATATTAAATTCTACGAGAAACAATTCATGGCAAGAAATGACCCCTTTGAGGCCGATTTACATGGTCTTTGAGCCTGAAAAATTGGTTCTGCTCATGCGCAGTTTAAATGAGCGGGCTATGGGGCTGAATGAAGAAGGCAAAACAAAATGGCGGCCGAAAAGGGTACTTGTCCCGTGAAAGATTTTATCGCGGAATAGGGAGCCACCTTCGTCTCAAAGTCTATGATTTATTATCACAGTAGGGATCCCACACTCCTCTCCGTCTTTTTGTGTTATAAGAATCCTTGCCTAAGCTTTCCTCTGGATCCAGTTCTTCATCACGATAATCAGCGTCTTGTTGTGGAGATTTACAATAGTATAATTAGTACAGAAGTTTACTGCCGACAAAAATATAGAACATTTATCAGTTGCCGAACATGAAACCGAGCGGAACTTAATAAATTTACGACAAATTTGTAATTTACAGATTCAAAGATTACTTGTTTATTTGGGCCTGAAATGACGGATATCCTTTGTGGTTGTATTTCCTACCATCGCCGATTTCCTTCTTTTCTTGGTCGTTTTGCACGGCCTCTTCACAACACAACACAAACGTAATGCAAATTACAAGAAGGGCCGGGGCGCCATCATCTGCGAAGGAAGGAGTACTTTTCAAACGCAGATTTACATATATTTTTTTATTAGATTCCAAAGCTTTCCATATCAACCCTTACATATTTCAAATACGCATGTTTTAAACGACCAGGCCGCTTGAAGTGATGATCCTGTTTTGGCCAAGCAGTCAATGACAGTCACGGCTTCTTTCAAGTTCGACGACTTCGAAGCCCGATTTACATGGTTTATTTTTGGAGTAATATATAGATTTAGCTAGGGCTGAAGGCGAAGCTCCCATTAATAAATTTATAATTTAAATCAAACAATTAATTTGTATTCCACAATTCAGTTAACTTTAGAGCACATTCATGGGACTTTTTAGGGAAAGGTCAACTGATTTTAGAGAAAAATAATTTGCAAACAGCCCAAGAGTGAACCAAATCTTACTTCGAGTTGATAGCCTCATATGTACACCCAAAAACTTGTAATCATATTCAATCACATTTGAGAGCCGTAATGGATCTTGATCACCGTAGATTAATTAGGCCAGGAAAAAAAATCAGGCCGAATTTTTAGCGTTCGACAAGTTTACTTTACAAAATCTTGCCAACAATCTTCTGGGTGCGTGTAAACCAACCTTTTATACCATTTATACATCACATCTGAGGTGAAACAGAACTGTGAGGCACTGTTTTTATCATACAGACCTCGGACAGAATGCAGTATTTCACAATTCTGCAATACAAATTGCACTCTGCCAATGGCCGAATTCATACTAGAGACGAGTTATCCGTCTAGACGGATTATCCGTCAGGCGGATAATTCGTCTAAGTATAAATCCGAAGAAGAATTTTGCTCCATAATTTGTCTAGATATTTTAAGTGGGAAAACGACCCCGGGAAACAGTAAACATTGCCAAAATAGAGAAACCAGTCCCTCTCATGTGGAAACTTCGTCAAAAAACCGTCTACGTTCCATCTAGATATAAATTTAGAGACAGACGAATTATCGCTAACAGACGAATCAGCCTCAGACGAATTTTGCTTCATAATTCGTCTTAGCACCGAATTTATACTAGGGACGACTTATCCGTCTGAGACGGGTAATCCGTTTAGGTGGATAATTCGTCTCTAGTATAAATTCGGCCCATATTCAAGACGATCGAAGCACGCGGGGGCTTTTAGCTAAACCGTTAAAAAAAAAAAAAATGTAAACAACATTAACACCATCCTCGGAGACCCAGGGGCGGTCAGTCGGACCGGGAAAAGGCGTGACAAAAGTTTTCAAGCACGGGCGGAAAAGCTCCTGGGTACCGACTCTCACCGGACCATTTCCAAACGGTCAAGTGAATGCTGGCTCCTGATTGGGCACAAAAAATGCTTTGTATTATTGTGCCCAATCGGCGAACAGCATCTTCTGAGTTCTATTCGTGAGTTCGTACACGACGGCTATTGACTCGATCACGGCTTGTCTGTTTCATGCACCAAAGAAATGATTGCAGTCAGGAATCTTTCGGTTTGATATAAACGCTACATTTCAAAATGCTGTTAGTCTTTACACCAGAGCCTAAATAAGCTAGGAAATATTTCAAGACAAGTAAATTTTAAATTATTCAAGTAAAAGAAAGTTTCACACACAACCTACCTTTTTTCTTCAGGTTTCCCCACGCAACGTAATGAAGATTGATTGACATGCTTCGCCTTTCTCAAAGCTTGGAAACCGCAAGTTCGTTAAGTCGGTTTTAATGAGATGCAAAGCAAAGTTAATTGAGATTTTGCTTAGGCCTTCACACACGCATTTTTGGTTAAGTAAAACTTAGCAGCTCTTCAGTCTTACTTAACAGCCTATTGTAAAGACAACCACTGTCTACTCGAAAACTAAAGACGCTTTTCCAAAAATACAAGCTTGAGCTTACAACAGGTATTGACGCTTGCATCGATCACGCCTTGGTAAATATTAGGGAGTGTAATATGCCACGACAGCTGAGAACGACGAAAACGTTGCATGAAGAGTGAATTCACATTTTTTCAGTCTCTATCGTGATTATTCCAACTCACTTACTTTGTCAAATACAAGCGAACTCTTCTGGAGCTGGATTTCTATCAACCATATCCAAGTTCATAAAGAGAAAGAAAATTTTGTCATTGCTTGTTTACGTCCTTCACAAAACGTGAAATTAGGCATTTTCACGTGCTAGTCGTGCAGTGACTGCAAAGAAATATACAAAAAAGCGTGATGCACGTGCAAAGTTGTTGTTTTGCCTTGCCAAGCTATTGCTTTTTTTACTTTCTCGTCGCCGCTTCATCTTAAACTTCCTATTATTTACGATACATTGTGATCCGTCAGAAACAGAATTTTCTCAGTGCAAATTAAATTGCTCCTGCTGATAGCATCCGAAACTAGGGAAGGGCACCATACAGGGGAAGCGTACTCGAGGATTGGTCTCACAAGAGTCTTGTACAGTGTGGAAAAGATTTCCTTGTTTACAGAACCGATTGTTGGCTTGATTAGACCAAGAACTTTATTGGCCTTATTGACAACCTCAACAACGTTTAAAGACCACGAGAGGTCATGCGAGATTGTGATGCCGAGGACCTTTACAGAACTCACTGAACTTAGACGTTCTCCACCCGGGACGAGGAAGTAATGTGGGACAGATTTATCACGATTATGTGTAACTCACAGAATTTCACATTTCGTCGTATTGAAGTTTCAATGCCAGACCTCAGACCAATTTCTAAGGTGGAATAAGTCGGACTGAAGGATGCTTGTGTCTCTAGCTATGTCGGAGATCTCTCTGTCAACCTTGGTATCATCTGCATACAGTTTAACCGTTGATGAAATACCTGACGAAATGTCATTCACGTGTAAAATGAATAAGACGGGTCCGAGGATTGTTCCTTGGGGTACTCCTGATAAAACTGGAGACCAGGACGAGCAAGTACCACGCAGGAAGACGCGTTGCATCCGACCGGTTCTTTTCACCTACTTTGACTTAATTTGGTGATTTATTATAGGTACTACAGGTTACATTTCTCCATGTATATTATGCCATGGCACATAGTTTTCTCGAAGGACTCGTGTCCTTTTCCTTCCGCATCGAGATGCACTAGACTCAGGTATTGTTTCTTCAGCTTCTTGCTCCTGTTGACTATCCGCTGCCTGGTCTCTTGAGACGTTTAGTTCCAAAAAGTTACTAGGTCCAACAATGCGCTTTAAGTAGTCTACTAGGGTCAAAGATAAGCCTCGTTGGTGGATTCCCTTTGAATTCCCTCGGAAAAAGTGGATTCCCTTAATTAATAGGCATATGGGTCTAGTCTATGACGTCGCCGATTGTTATAACCTGGGAAAAAAGTGGATTCCCCTTATTAATATGTGTAAGTGTCTTCCTGCATACTAATTTGAATTTCCTGCATACTAATTCGGTATAGGTTTACTAATAAGCGTCGCTCTACAACAATAGGAACAATAGGCTTGCCTAGACTTGCCCGTCAAGTAAATTGAGCCCGGTTTTCGGATCTTCTAAGAGAAGCGATCACCTAGCAACGCGAGAAACGGCTTCCTATATCTTATTTAGCGTTAAAACTCAGATATATATGAACAAAACACATACAGAAAGTCGACTTGAAAAGTCTTTATTTCAATTTATTTAGTTTACGTCTTCTTATTTAGCGCTAAAACTCGGATATATATAAACAAAACATACACAAATTGGAGCTGAAAACTCTCTAAGTTTGTCTGACGTTTTCTCCCATCAATCTCGAGGACATGAAAAACTATTGAAGTCTCAACGTTTCACGCACGGTTAATCAGTTAATTATGCGAGTTCGCAAGCCCAACATTGAATACAAATTAGCTCTACAGGAAAGACCCAAGGGAGAGAATCTTGACGTATTATTATAAAACAAATAACTTAACAAGTATCAATTAAAACACGCGACTCATAATTGCTAGCAATAAAAACACAAGAGAGATACCGTTTTAAACAACTTCATTAAAAACAAAAAGAGTCAAATACACAGGAATGGAAATTAATTAATCTTCATCTTCGTTCTCCGCTGTAGAAGGGGAATAGAAATTGGTTTCCAACGTCTTCGCGTTTTTGTGTGTAACTGCTCTGCAATCGTGACATCGAAGAAAGCCCTCTTTCATGTTATGTCTCCCCTCGGAATCTGGTGATCGCATATAGGACAAATCTTGTAGTAATGTGCCAAAGGCATTTAGGACATTTCATGATCAATGTCCCGTACACATTAGAGTTTTCGCAGTGTTCACAGGGACTTTTGGAGTGAAAGGTGGTGGAAGTTTCAGGGTTACTACTTTCTATCTCCTGACTGTCGTTTTCAGTGTCGTTGTCGCTTTGTTGGGTGTCTTCCTCTTCAACGCCATTCTCAGAAGCCACTTCCTCCTCCTCCTCCTGATTTTCAATATCCGATGAACTCTCCTCATTATTACTCTCGTTATCGGAAGTATTTTCTACATTTTGGTAGCCTTTTTCCTTTTCTATTAAATCACTTAACAACTTTTTGTTCTTGATTAAACCTTTATCGATTCCTAACTCCGCAAGTCCATCTAGAAACGTATTCAGCGCACGAGGCTTGGTAACCTCATTGTTATGAGGGAGTAACACATACTCAACTAGCTCAGCGATGTTTGTGACGGGAATAGTGCGTTTATTTCGAAGTAATTGTCCGCTGGGGGTCCAGAAAAGAATATCTTTGGACGCAGCCATACTATGCATCAAATCAGAAGCACGCTTTTCCGGCACTGCTCGGGAAAGATGACTCAAAACATCTTTTATTCTTGGTTCTTCATCCTCGCTTTCATCACCAGAACTTTCGCTTTCTTCATGTTCACTCTTGGTTCTTCTTCTTCAACCAAATCTATCTTTCTCTTCATTTTTGATGAGTACCCGTGACAGACTTAGCTTCGAATGATCAACCTAGCGATGTGTCACCTCTTTTATAGCAGTAGAAATCCTAAGCTTGAAACAACAGGGGCTAATACATCTTCAATAAAACCACTGCCCTCTTGAACAAGGACTCGCTTCTTTGTTTTGAAAGGGACATTTGGACTGGCCAGGTTAAGTAAAGCATCCTTATATGGCAGCAATACCCGCTTATTTTCTTCGGAGACAGGAATGTGTCCCATGAGTAAATTGTATAAGACTTGGACTAGTGCATGAAGTTGCTGTGGTGTAGCTGTCTTTAAAAGAAACTGGCGCTAATAAGCGGGGCAAGCAGCCAACAGCTGAAGAAAACCACGATTGTTGTTCACTACACGAGACATTGCTACAAAATGAACTAAGAATGGCAGTTGGTAGTCTTTTATGGAATCTGGTGGAGGGAAAACAATAGAAATGTGGTGGTAGTTGTGGTAGTGGTGGTGGTGGAGGGAAAACAATAGAAATGTGGTGGTGGTGGTGGTGGTGGAGGGAAAACAATAGAAATGTGGTGGTGGAGGGAAAACAATAAAAATGTGGTGGTGGTGGTAGTGGTGGTCTTGGGGGAGGAAAACAGTAGAATCTTGTGGCCTGAAAACCTATATAAATGCGCAACATTCTACCTCTTTCTCAGTCTGCATTTTGCTCCTGAGGAGTTGACATGAGTTGGTTCTGTTCTGTCTGCGAAAAATCCTTTAGTAGAAAAGATAGTATGCAAAGGCACGTGATGTCTAAACACCGCAATGCTGGTCTCACCCCATTTCAAACAGTTCCAATATTTTCACAGAAATGTCAGCGGTTTCGCTTCGAGCATCCTTTCACCTCCATGATTGCCGGAATGACCGGGTCCGGAAAAACGGCCTGGGTTCGATCGCTATTGCAACAAGCTTCAGAGACAATTTACCCTCCCCCGGAGAGGATCGTTTGGTGTTATTCACAATGGCAGCCTGCGTATACACAAATGTTAGTCGCCATGCCAAACATTGAATTCGTCAAGGGAATTCCTACGGCTTTGGAGCAGGATTCCTATTTTGATGTGAACAAACGGAATTTGATCGTGTTTGATGATCAGATGATTGACACCAGTAAAGACAAGCGAATTGTGAACCTCTTTACTCGTGGTTCTCATCATCGCAATCTGAGCGTGATTTATATCGTGCATAATCTATTTCATCAGGGGAAAGGTAGCCGCAGCATAAGCCTAAACAGCCATTATCTGGTGTTATTCAAGAATCCACGAGACAAATTGCAAATCCTGACTCTGGCGAAGCAAATGTATCCCTGGAAGACTGATTTCTTTTTAATCAGTACGAAGAGGCTGTAAAAAGACCTTTTGGTTATCTTCTGATTGATCTGAAAACTACTACGCAAGATAATTGTCGGTTGCGAACAAACGTCCTGCCCAGTGAAGAAGGCTTTAACCAAGCAGGGTTTCAAGAAAATATTCCTCAACAGCTTCTAAAATATCTGAAGCAGCAAACTCTTTCGCCTGTCCCGCTTCTTCCAGTTATGCAAGAAATACAAGGCAACATGGATGACGCGCTTTCTCGAAACGATCTTCGGGACGATAAAAAAGCTAAACGATACCTTCAGTTGCAAAACAGATACCTGGCTTTTAAAGAACAATTAAATACAAGAACACGACCGGAAGAAATAATCAGCACTGTTTCAGACTTAACATCAAGGACACAAGATTCTTCGACAGCAACGACAGCATTCGACTCCCTCCAATCCCTTTAATGTAACACCTGAATTAACAGAAGCGGCTATCTCTCAAAAACCTGACAAAGAAAGCCTCACCCCTCCACCACCCTTAAATCCTGCTTTCCTGACCCCTCCTCCCACAGTAGAAACCCCATCACAACATGGCCCGAAGCGCAAAAGGCATCGGATTCAATTTCTAAATTATTTGGATGATCATAAATCTCATGGCAAACAGCTGAAGAAACGTCGGCATAAGAAATTCAAACCTTACAAGTACTCCATGAACGAAGATGAAGATTAATTAATTTCCATTCCTGTGTATTTGACTCTTTTTGTTTTTAATAAAGTTGTTTAAAACGGTGTCTCTCTTGTGTTTTTATTGCTAGCAATTATGAGTCGCGTGTTTTAATTGATCCTTGTTAAGATTGATGGGAGAAAACGTCAGACAAACTTAGAGAGTTTTCAGCTCCAATTTTTGTATGTTTTGTTTATATATATCCGAGTTTTAGCGCCAAAAAAGAAGACGTAAACTAAATAAATTGAAATAAAGACTTTTCAAGTCCACTTTCTGTATGTGGTTTGTTCATGTATATCTGAGTTTTAGCGCTAAATAAGATATAGGAAGCCGTTTCTCGCGTTGCTAGGTGATCGCTTCTCTTATTTTCCTTTTAATAGAAGGTCCGAAAACCGGGCTCAATTTACTTGACGGGCAAGTCTAGGCAAGCCTATTGTTCCTATTGTTGTAGAGTGACGCTTATTAGTAAACCTATACCGAATTAGTATGCAGGAAATCCAAATTAGTATGCAGGAAGACAATTACACATATTAATAAAGGGAATACACTTTTTTCCCAGGTTATAACAATCGGTGACGTCATAGACTAGACCCATATGCCTATTAATTAAGGGAATCCACTTTTTCCGAGGGAATCCAAAGGGAATCCACCAACGAGGCTTATCTTTGACCCTAGTAGACTACTGCTTTACCCTGTAACTGTCAGTGGCAGACTCTGAATTTGAGTCAGAGGCACCTGGCTGAATGTTTTTCTTTCTGTCCTGCACAATAAAAGTCATAATCTTACCACCAATATGTGCCTTCACCACTCTCACTTTCTCACATTTCTTTCTTTTAAATGCAAATATTGTGGTGATTAATGTAAAGTTCAAGTTCACCTACTCTAAGGGATGACAACTGGTTTCTGTGATAGAGATCTTCCAGTCAATGTCATTGTATTCCTGTTGCTTTCTTTGCGCACGCTTCAATGATGCTTCAATAATGTGTGAGAAGTTTCCCTTTCCTACAGAAGCCTGCCTGCCTTTAACAGAATTCGAAAATGTAGGAAATATTTGTTTTTGAGAGCCAGATTTCGCATGCTATTAAAAATCAAACAAACCTTTTAATCAAAACAACCAAAGGCAATACCGGCTTGTCGGAGAAAGAAGCGCGTGTTTTTTCCCTTCTATATTTCATTTTGAAAACTTTTAAAATCCTCAAACTTTATTCTCCCATATTCAAAGTTCAGCCATAAAACGTAAATATCCCACACTGATTGTTCGCATTAGGAAATTTAAGATCCAACTACGCGGACGGCAACGAGAACGTCAAAAAAACAATTGGACAACAACTTTGCACGTGTATCATGCTTTTTTGTACATTTCTTTCCTGTTTTCGCACGACTACGACGTGAAACTGAATGACTAATTTTGCGTTTTATGGAGGACGTAAACAAGCAACGACGAAATTTTATTTCTCTTTCTGAGCTTGGCCATGGTCCCTTGAAATTCAGCTTCAGGAGGGTTCGCCTACATTTGACAAAGTAAGGAATAGGGTAGGAATAATCGCTGTAAAGACTGAAGGAACGCAAAGTCTATATTTTCTTGTTTCAGCGCCCACACATTCAATATCGAGATATATTCATATTCAAACATATTCAAAGAGAGGGCCAACACTTTTTTTGTAAAAAAGTACGGAAATTCCCCAGCCCACTCCCGCCAAGAAAAAACGTACCTCCCCTTACAGAGTAAAGTTAGGTGTAACTGAACATTTAAACGCTATTGTTCTTCGTTACAGTTACGTCTTATGGCCAAGGCATGTTACAGCTTTTTTTTTAATCTGTCTCAGCTGATGAACATTAAACATTGATTTTAATTACTGTCAGCTCTTAAAAGATTTCTATGATCTTAGACACACGTGCACATTATGCTATCAATGTAGTTAGCCTTCACGTGGAGCGGCCATGTTGGAGCTGTAATAAATGTGTTGAGAATGTAAAACATTTGCCTACCTATGGGTGACTGTGAAAGCCGCTCCATTATATGTTGATAATAGATTTAAAGGCATTTCTCATGTTCTTAAAACGTACAAAGTAAAAAACTAAATTCGCACAGGACGGTATAAACGTCATTGTCAAACTCCATGGAAGCAAAACGGAGTGTAGCCGAGGATATCTCTTTTGAACAATCGACATGCCAAAAGCTGGTGGCAGAGAGGCGAACAGCAAGCCGGCAACAATGCACGTATCGAGTGCAACTCTTTTCTCGCGCTGCAATACTACTGACATCTGGAGCGTAACTGCATCACCCAATTGAGCGTTATGACGACGAATAGCGAGCAGTGCTCGAATGTAATTAACAGGCGGAACAACGAGAAACAGCACGCCAAAAGTAGTCACCAACATGAAGCCTTTTACGGGAGGCAAAGCAAATAGAAGTAGGATTGTTAACAGCAGCCGGATAATGTTTGTGAAGATGGCAACTTTAAATGCTCCTGCAAAACAGGATCGAATAAAATAAGGTCAGTTTAAAGGCAGCCGCATGTAGACTGATGACAATACACAAGTGATTTTACTAAAAGGGAATTTTTCTTTCACGTTCTCGATCTTACTTCGCATTAGGAAGGTTCACGTCGTAGTCGGCCAATCAACGTTCAAGAAATGTACCAGCATGCGCTTGCCGAGCCGTTCTTTTGCTCGTAAACCAACTGTTTTGTGACGATCTCGATGCCGTCCTTGCGGTGCTTACAGACCTAATATGGAAAGGGTATATTAAGGACTGGGTCAATTAAGGCACGTAAATTACATGAAAAAAATGAAGGGGGTGGTCTATCTCTGTAAATATGCAACATATTGATAGGAAGCTTAAGCATGTTGTAAAGGTTAAGTCTGATCGAAAGTTGTCACAATAGGGGTCATGTGACTCATTTAGATAATCAATTACCATATTTATCTTCAGGCCAGCTGCAGGAGAACGTATTCACACTTATGTTAAAAAAATAATGCGTGGAAAGTGTTATACATATTACTGGATGTACACGAAACTAACTGAAAGGCGTGTCCAGGTCACGTGGTCAGTAAAATCTCAACGATTTTTTCTGTTAAGTGACAACCGAAAAACATTCATCAAGGGTAGGCATACCACCATTCCAGTTAAATTTGGAAAGTACTTCAGATAGGTAAAAACAACACCACAAAAAATTCTCAATAATAGTATTTTTACCCTGCCTACAGAATCCTCAAAGAAAAAATACGGAAGTGAAGCGTTACTTGGCCACGCAACACGGTACCATGGTGATGTCAATCTCAATTATACTATGTTAACAAAGATAATGGAATGAATAAGTCTGCAAATCTACAATACCTTTTCTTTCAAAGATAGAATACCCCCTTCTACCCGCAAAAAAGTGGCAGACCCAGGCCTTAATATACCTGAGTAAAGGTATCCAAGGCCTTGAGGCCAAAGGTCGAACTTTTCATAAGATGAACGAAATTCAGATCTGGGTCGAACAAAATTAAGCTAAGATCTTCTATTGGACGTCGAACTTTCACCCGAACGAGGCTAAATATTTATCATTCATTTGTACAAAGTTTTGATTTATTAGTTTAGTTCATTGCATTTGAAGATCCACGTTTGTCCCGGAGACGAACTTTTCCTAAACTTAACACCGGTACTGCAAGAAGTGCTTTTAAAGGGACTGGTTCACGATAATGCGCATGCGCGCCGTTTGTCTCTTCAGAATAAATTTGTTGGGTCAACACTAAATTCGAAATCGCCATTACCGGTACAATCATTGAAAATCCTTCGTTTTATTCGAACATCCGTCGCTTTGGCTGGTCTAGTTATACTTCGGTAGTGGTGATTAACGTGTGGTTGTGTCGTTTGACTGGTTACGTTTTAAGAAGACGCAAAAAATAATGTTTTGATCATGGAGGTTGAGAAGAGCATCGTGGCCGTCCGGCAACAGGACGTTCTCAAGAGTCTCTGGAGATAGAGAAGCTTAGCCTATCGATCTGGTATGCTTCTAGGAGTAGTGTGTGGCATACGAAAAGAATACACGACACTTGGAAAGTGGTTAAAGGCATGAGTTCGTTCAACTTTGCTTTGATTTTTGACTCCGACCTGTAGTTATACCGCAACAGGCCGCGCGATCTTCACCGATCTGGTACACTTGAAATGTTCCTTGTATCTTTGCTTTACGATCGTATATGTTTAAGAATTGATGTTTTTAAAATAAATTATTGCCTGAATATTCTGTTCATAATCTAGTTTCTTTATGTGTGCTACTCGATAACATTTGTTTTGCGGAACACTGACCCGATGCAACGCGAATGAATTTGTTCATTTGCTGATAAGCAATTGAAATTTATGCTCAGTTAAGGATAATCTTTATACTCATACGTTGTGTGTTTTTGTCACCGGTCCGGCGCTATTTGTAGGTATTTCTGGGTTTATATAAGGCGAACTGAGAGAACAGTAATAAGATGTTTGTTTACAAATTTTGTTTGCTGATCGGTGACTGTTTTGTTAGCGTGGGTACAACCTCGTAAAAATACACGTTGGTAAATGTTTGTTTCAAAGCAGGACAGGGCTGTAAATCTTATTCTTACCGGCTGCAGCATATATCTGAGGAGTAGCAAAGAATAAAAACTGAATTATGGGGATAAATAAAATCAAACCAAATGCCCGGAAATACTCTCGCGTCGCGAACAATTAATTTGAATTTTGTAAATTTACTTGCGTGCATCTAACTCGCTTCCAATTGGTTGAAAAACAATCAGCTACTGTCAGAACTCACACATGCGCATTATCGTGAACCAGTCCCTTTAAGGCAATAAATTGTCTCTTGAATCGTATATGAAACCCTTCACAGACTTTATAAAATGAAAAAAATATCTATTGTTTTGACTTACACGGATGAGCCGAGGTAAACATTGAGATTTAAGAGAAACATTATTGACTTGTTTCCCTGGGTGAAATATAGCACACAAAGAAAAACCTACGTGAACAAATGTTTGAAAGCAAACATCAGCAAGCGGTCACTGATTTCATACATTTTGCAATGGTACCCACTCAGACACTATTGGCGGGAAACAGTCTACAACCAAGTAACCAATGAGAGCGCGCGATCTTGGGCAGAACATTCCAGCTCTTTGATTAAATGCCTTAATCCTGGACCAGGTAGAACTCTCTAATACCCTCGGTAACTATAGTTCCTTACAGTGAAATTGTCCATATATCTTTTCTTCTAAGTGACTTTATTTATCTAATATCATAGGTGACGAATTACTCCTTAATTTTGGCGCGAAATTTCAGCGTTAATTTGTAATTTTACATGTGAAATTACTAAATTGTCCCGGCAACCTGCCGTACGTCTCCGTTTCAAGATGGCGACGAAGTTTTAAAATGTCATGAATGAAGATGTCAGGGTATAAAAAGACGCTTTAGAAAACCTGAACACACGAAAGAGAACATCAAGAAGGATTCTTAGAGGTATGTTGTCGAAAAATTCTGAAAACTTAAGCCAAATTTCAGCTCCAAACGTTTGAGAGAGTGGAGTTCACGATCGATCGATACGATCCAGGATAAACCAGTCAAAAATCCTCGATTGCTAAGGTAATTCGTCACCCATGATATTTATAGGTAATCACATGGTATACTTGTGAAATTAGGGAATAATTTCACTTGCGTTTCGTCACCATTTGATTACACATACAAATGCTCAAGTAAAAGACCCACCTTTTTTAGTGGCGCGAGTTATATACACCAGAGGTCTGTCCAGGGCATAGTGGCGATCAAAACTGATAATTATAACGTCGACAAATGATAAACCAACCGTGAGCACTTGTAAAGTGTAATACATATCAAACACCAGAACTTGATGTAGACATGACTGCTGGGCTCTTCGAAGAAAAAGTCGCACACAATAAACATGGTCTGGACGATGACTCCCGTGAGGCAATCTGCAAAGGCCAGGTTACTCAGTAAAATGTTGCACGGCTTCTGTAAGGAAGGCGTCTTGATTACTGTGACAATGATGACCAGGTTGCTAAGAAATGAAAATATGGCAAGACATCCGTTGACAGTTACGAGTATCATATCATTGAGGTAGGCGGCTGTGTCGTTCCTGTGTATTCCAATCCAGGGTTCTATTCCGCAAATGGCAGCCATTTGTCTTCTGTGGATTAGACAGCCCGTTTTTTAAAAAAGATCGATAAAAAGCAATTAATGCAAAAAATTAATTTTCAAAATGTATCTGTAGTGTGTTTATCTGAGAAATAGGAGCTCTCTTTATAACCAGACAAAAGAAAAAAAGCAGGCTTATTTCTTTTTTAGATTTCTCTTTTTCATTCGTTTGAGCTGTGTTTGAAGCGAAAAAGAGCTTGATGACTGTTGACAATATTGGATCGCTCATTATTTTAAACGTGCTATGTTTTGGATTGTTGAGTTGAGTGTGTCTTTCGTCAAAAGTGTCAAATGACAGTTGGCCTAGAATTGGAAGTCCACAAAACTTGCCTGCTAGCTGCATGCTTGAAATGTATGCAGACCTATGCAAATGTTATGTTCACGCAGCACTCAGTAGACGAAATGTCGACCAAATAGTTATTCCGTTCACGCGGAACGAACATAACAGACACCCAGCTGTTCAGAATTTGAACGACAGAACGAGGCTAATTTCGTGATAAAAAATTAGTAGCCGCTACTTAGGCAATGAGTTTGTAAAATTGTTCAGCGTTTTATTAATGGAGTTTCGCTTTCAAAAGAATTTAGGTTCTGTGAATAATAAAAAGATCGTTACGTTTGCGATCCTATGAAAAGCATGAATGCTACTTATTGTTAAAAATTGATCTCGATCGGCTCTTGAAGGTCCACCGAAAATGTGTGTGTTTTCTAAATGAAATATATAGCTGTTTACCGCAAAATGATAAGCTCAGAAATTAGAGATTTTCTGAGGGGCCTTTTTTATGCGTCACAGCCCATCCCGAAACTAAACTTTAAACTTTCAATTTCGGTTGGAAAACAAACAAATAAAAACACAGGGAAGTATCGTGCAACTACTGGAAGGGCCGCAGCCTAAATGTTGGAAGCGTAATATTACCGGCCAGATAAAGACATAACATTTCCTATCGCTTTGTTTGAAAAAGAAGCTCAAAAGAAAGGCCTTTTCAATTCGATGAGTTATAGATAAGCGAGCTTAGCTAACAGTCACTGACTTTTTAAATTTCTGTTCACAAATTTGATTTTCTTCGATAATCATGAGATCCACCAACACTGTTATCTAACTTTAAAAAAATATATATTAACTTAAATCTAACGTTCACTGCCAAAAGGCTTTGACCTCTACCTTTTACACTGATGCTAACAATTGTATTTTTTCAGCGCCTAGTAAAGCGAGAAAAGTAAAAATTTCACTCACCACTGAGTTAATCAAATTTGAAGACACGATCGATTTTGAAGCAAAGAATATTGCTTAGTATGACCACCTGAAACACTGTCTCATTGTCTGTTTTTGGACTTCTTTGATTAAGTACAAACCTCTTGGAAGTGCATTAGGACCGCTTTATTCATCTAGCGCTTTATTGGTGGTTGATAAGTGGTAATTAATGTAGTGGACAATGGCCGCTACGCTTTATTGTACAGTCAGTTATTATTTTGAATTTACCATTTATCTTCTTGTAATGTACTCTTACTAAATAAGCGCGTCCTCCCTAATACTTTTGATTTACAAAGGATATGGCTGAGAAAAATCAGACAGGCATATCACAATAGATTAAGATATTATGTGATAAATAAAGTTCACGCTCCATGCATGATTTTAAATGAAAACAACGTTAAGTGAAAACTCACATCTCCAGTGTCGCTCAAAATTTGTCCAAGGCTTTAATCAACCACCAACTCTTAATTCTTGTCTCGAACAGGAAATTTAATTTTTACAATACTTTTAAAACAGATACCAACAGAACCGAATTTCTACTGAGATGCAATAAAAAATCATCTCCATAGATCTGCTATTAATGAATTTCGTCTAGGAAATCATCGACTTCGTATCGAAACAGGGAGATATACTTCACTAAAGACTCCCGAAGACTTAAGAATTTGTTCCATATGTCAAGCTAATGAAGTTGAAAATGAATGTCACGTTATATGTGTTTTCTTGCACTCTAAATGATACGCTTCGCAACAATTTTTTTGACGAAACCATTAACAAATATTAACTTTTTAAAGACTTAGATGTAAAATCAAAAATTTGTTCCCATTTAACAATATTGATCCATTTATTTGTAAACCAGTTGCTGTTTTTATTTTTGAGATTATGAATCGTAGACACTATCATGTAATTTCAAAAGTGAATTAACCAATTAGTTAATTAATCAATTACTTTTTAGAGAGTAGGTAATGCCATGTATGTAAATGGCAATACCTAATAAATTGTTAGCTAATTGTTGTTGTTGAATCACTGAACCCCACCTCCCCCAACCCCTTTAAGAAGCTAATTCCCCATGAGATATTTAGTCTTTATAAAACATTAAATTGTTTTATAAAGGCTGGTTGTTATTCACGAAACTATTTGGCTGCGTCCAGTTCACAGTTTATTTCTTAATATAGGTCAATCTACCCGTATGGTACATTTGGCCGATTTTGTGTTTAGAGTATGTTTTCTTTGCAAACTCGGCCCGGCGAACCGTTACATGTAAACTACATCACAATATCTGATACTCAGTTAATACTTTTTGTTTCTTCTGGCGAAAAGACCCAGGAAGGTTGATAACGTATTTAACATTTTCCCCTACGAAGAATCATAATTTTGCAGTCCGGCTACACAAACTGCCCTTTGCGTGCTGTGTATTTATACGGATAAATGTGCGCTATATTTCAAGTACAAATTATAAACGTAACAACCATATACAACGTATTCCAAAAAGGCGAAGTCATTCTGGCAAAGTGACGTGTCTGACGGTAAAATGATCGAAAAATCTTTTATGTAAACCATTTTCAGACATTTCACTCACGCGCCGTCATTCTGTTACTGTCCGCGAAAAGAAGAAAAGCTTCATAACACCTTACAAAATTATGACTGACAATCAAAATATGAATAAAATTTCAATTTTTTAAAATAAAAATGAACATTGAAATGACACGGCAATAAAACATACTTATTTTATTTTAATTAATGTGGGAAGAAAACGTCATTTACAAAAACTGTCAATTTAAGTTCACAGTATAAAATTGGAAAGAAAAAAATTGCACATTTGCTTCCTAACTAATGCAATAAAATGCTTTTTAACCAGGAAACAGTAAAAGAAAGTCGGTCGGATTGGAAAAAAAAAAAAAAAAAAATCACAATAAGTCTCGGAATAGTAGGCCCTGGTACCCCAGGACCACGTTAAAGTTAACATTCACATATTTGGATTAATAAAAGGCACAATTATATACTGTACAAAGTGTTCATGTTTTTGTTCCTTTTGTTCTCTTTGCTGTTACTATGCTCATTTTTCAGATTAAAAGAATTATTTCAAGTGTAAAATGGTTAAACTACGTCGTTACTTGTTTTTTTTTAAGTGCCAAAAATTTGGGTCGGTCGGACGACGCTAAAAGGAGAAAAAAAAGAGGATGGCCTTAGCTGCTAGAACGAAATCATAGTGACTGTGGCACATAGCGTTGTTAGCAGCTAGTTTCGGCATGCAGGCCAGACCAACCGTGTATCTGGTCAAAAAAACTCCTGCAACGTTGTTAGCATCTCCACAAACATATGATGAAGCCTTTATTCATCTAGGCATGAACATCTCAAATGAAAAAAGCATTCACCCTGACTTACAGAACCTCTCTTTGGTTGGTTAACAGGATAATAGGGGCAAAGCACCTCAAAATAAGGAAGTCAGTTATTTTTGGCTTGTATACATGTAAGATCAGAACACAACCAAAAGGGTATTGTGTGGGGTATTTTGTGCTCATTAATCCTAGATCTCTCAAGTATTTTATCCTTGCTGAACCAAAACCGATCTTCTTTTATTACGCATATTACATTGAACATATACACAACTTTATAAAATTATAAAATAATTTAATATAATCGGTTGCAGCACAGTAGCAAGCACTATACGACCACCTTGTTTACACGAACATTATTCTTTCGACCCAAACGTAAGAATCACTGAGTCATTTCGTAACAGTGGAACCCCTTTAGGGACTGGTCAAAAAGTATAGGGGGGGGTGGGGGGGCGGGGGTGGGCCGGAGCATTTGGAAATGTGGTTGAAAAAAAACACATGACCTACCCCCTCCCTTCGGCACAAAAATGACTGACCCACCCCTAAAGCAAGGTTGGAAATTGCATGACCCACCCCCTGGTTAAAACATGGATGTTTGGTTTCCTCTACGGCCATCCCCTTTTTTCTCTTCGTTTACCGTCGAATGTGTTTCCTGATATTGGGTCGGTCAGTCGGATTAAAAAAAAAAAAAACTTAAAAAAAAATCACAAGAAGTCTCGGAATAGTAGGCTCTGGTACCCCAGGACAACGTTAAAAGTTAACATTCACATATTTTGATGAACAAAATGTACAATATACTGTGAAAAATGTTCATGTTTTTGTTCTTGTTTTTCTCTGTGCTGTTACTATGCTCATTTTTCATATCAAAAGAATTATTTCAAATGAAAAATGGTGTAACTACATCGTTACTTTTTTTTTTAAATGCCAAAAATTTGGGTCGGTCGGACGACGGTAAACAGTGAAAAAAAAAGAGGATGGCCTAACCTTGTTCTGTGCTTGACAAAATTTGTTGATAAATTGCTACAACCAATATCAAAATCACAGAAATCATACCTTTCACTGAAAAGACAAATGTGAAAAACCGAACAAGTCATTTCTTGTTTCGATGGACGTTATGAGTCTTGACACAAATATACAGCAAAACGAGGGTATATTGAAATTGTCTGCAGGGCTCGAAATTAAAAAAATCCTCAGGTCGCCTTTTGGCGAACAACTAGAGAAATATAGTCGCCAGATGCAAATTTTTAGTCGCCAGTTTGAATCATGTAAATGACGCAGCTCAGGGCTTGTGGTATTTCGTGCGGTCGCGAAGGCGTGAAATTCAGGTAAATCCGCGAAATTCACAAAAGCACGCAAAATACTGCAAAATTCAGTACAAATTTTATCAAATACTTGTCTGTACAACATATTTGAAACTTATCTCAGCAAATTCATCTTGAAACTTCGTCACTGAAACGTGCAAACATCGTCCTAAGACTACCAGGCGTAGATTATGTTGCGAAAACCTGGGCACTAGTCATGATGTTAAAGGCTTTGCCATTGGTTCATTTCTGGAGCGTATTGTTGTTGAGAGAGCAAATAATGACCTCTGTTAGAAAAACTTTTAAAATGCTGGTTTGATCAGCGCAAAACCGATCGATTTCTAGCGAATTCTCCCTGAAAATAAGCATTAAAGCCGGCTGTTTTTACCGATTGCGTTTCGCGAGGTTTGCTCCGAAAATTTTCTCGAAATTGGCTGACTTTTCCCGCGAAATTTGACTTTTTTCCACGACCTATTAGAAGCCCTGCATAGTATGGCGCGATCCATCAGATTTGAAAATACCATGGATAGAAGTCGGTGTAAATTTGGAAGTAAACTGGCTTTGTTTATGAGATTTGGCACATATGAAATGTTTGTGTTAACTTTACTCATTTAATTTAAATCTAAAATATAGAGAAATCTTGTCGCCACTTTGGCGACTAAACCAGAATTTTTAGTCGCCAAGGAGAAAATATTAGTCGCATTGGCGACCGTATCAGTCGCAATTTCGAGCCCTGGTCTGTCACAAAGCATATGAAAATTTCTACAAAGACAACCCATTCGTACACATTACTTGCCGGAAATGTTTAGATTAATCCTCAAAGAAAATTTCTTCCACTTCAATGGAAAGCACTACCTACAAAACCATGGAACTGTAATGAACACAAAGACAGCAGTTTTGATTCTTTTGCCAATATTTTCATAACATATATTGAAACAACGACTCTAAGCAAAACTGTCTTTAGAACAACAGTTTGGAAATGCTACATACACGATATCTTTTCCCTATGGGACATGAGTAAAACCAGTTATCGAAGCCTTCATTGAACAAGCAAACTTACATCACCCAACTATTAAATTCATGGCCGAAACATTTGACACTGAGATGCAGCGCTTTTAGACACGGTTGTATACAAATGTACAAGATTCAAGAAAAAATCTATCCTTGATGCAAAGACACATTTTAAACAAACGGAACCCTTCTTGCACACACATTTCATCTCGTGTCACCCTCCAAGTGTTAAAAAAGGATTTGTCAAAGGAGAAGCCTTGAGAATCCTACGAAAAAATTCCTCAGAAACAACCTGTGAGGAAAATAATTCACATTTATAAAAAAAAAAAAAACGCTTGATGGACGGAGGCTACCCACAAACTTTGATAGAAGACCTACTATCAGAAATAAAATTCACAAAAACGAGTCTAAACTCCTAAAACAAAACATACAAGGAGGAAAAAGAAATATTGCCATTTGTGACACAATACCAACCCTCAGTGTCTACTATAAAGGAAGCTTGAATAATAAAAATGGAATCTTATACAAAACCAACCATAACTTTAATAAATTTTTAAAGAACCACCAATCATTTCCTTACAAAAAAGGAAAATCATTATAGTACATGCTCGTTAGAACCAAAAAAAAAAAGGAAAGGTTAACAAAGGGTTTCACGGGATTTGCGGCCTGTCACCCGTTGCATTTTCTCGCACAACAGGTTTGTGAGTATTTTAGCAATAATTCCAGCTGGCTTTGTTTTATATAACAAGTGTTGTCAACTGTCTCGTTAGTAGTTAGTGCTTATCTATGTAATAAAATAGGGTGACCCACCCCCTAAGGGTAGCTGAAAATTGCATGACCCACCCCTTGCACAAGGCTCAAAACCTCATGACCCACCCCTCTCTGCTCCGGCCCACCCCCCCTATACTTTTTGACCAGTCCCTTAGTGCGACCACCTCTTTAGTGCGACCTGGACTCGTTTATGGCCCAACGGTGGTCGCATTAGCGGGGTTCCACTATAGCTAATTTATTACTGATGAAGGACTGAAATGTGTCTGGAAAATATGTGATGAAACAGTTTTTAACCCTTAGTCTGTCTTCGGTGTGATTATGTGCAGGACAGAACATTAATCCATGTACTGAACATTTGACTAGAACGTTAATTGATGATTTTGTTTTTAGCTCAAAATCAACTTCACAGGTTTCATCTATAACCTCTACAATGACCTTTGAAAAGCGTATCATCCGGGTACAGTGGAACAGCCTGAGGCGTAAAAAAGTGATTGCTTTTACTGTTTTGCAGTCCTTGTAATCTTACATTCAACAATATTTTCAAACACATTTAGAGCTCTTTCAAAGCAACATTCCCTTGGTACCAATCGACATGTACAGATGGATCTTGCAGGGCTTTCAGGTGTTAATGATGATGACACATGGGCAACCAACGACCATTTTTATTTTTAAATTCGTCAGATTTGTTTCAGATGGTTTTCTCTTTGATTTAGAAGCCTGTTTGATTAATTTGAAGCTCCCCCCAAAACTGTTGATCTGTTCTGTTGTCTTAAAAGGGAACTTTGGTGGTCTCGAACGCTTTAGATGGTTGATGGGTCCGGAAGACTAAGTTCGAGGACATGGATTAACAGTCCTTTCATAAGCGCCGTTTTGTTATACCGAAATTTTCAGAAGACTTTTTTTGTAACAATAATCGCGATATCTTGGTAATAAATATGAACTGTCAAAAATCTCTGAAAAACGTAGGAAAGTTGGTAAAAAAAAAAAGACTCCGCATATCTTAGGCACGTTTAATAATTATCCAGAAATTTTTAGCCTTTCTGGAGCTTTAGAGATTTCGAGGTAGTATCAATTTGCCGCTTTATAACAATTATTTTGCAGAATCAAGTCATTGGGTGTCCCTGTAATGAGATGCAGTCTAACTTCGCGCCATTACGCGTATCTTCAGGTCACCTGAGCCGCCATAACATACAGCAGGCAGTTGACCAAAAATGGTCATACCAATCGACTGAGGAACTCACTATTCGTACAAATTGCTCAAATTGTACGAATCGCAAGGCGTAATTCCTTGACAAATCGTATTGTTTTACCAATGGCACGATTGCTGTGGGTGTTTTGACGAATCCGTATGTGTATATTCAGGGCACGTGTGAGACATACCGGACCCACTGATTTCTTGGCTTGGTGAATAGGCCATTTCCGAGTTGAAACCTCAACCTTTAATAAAATGAGAAAATTCGCCGGTCTATTGAAACCGGTCGTTTGTACAATAAAGCAAGTAGGACTCCAAGTGTTATTTTTTTTGAATAATAAGACTAATAAAAGAATAAATATCAAACCAGAAATTGCTCTCTTCAAACAAACTGTAAATTATAAATGATCCTGAGAAAATATTCAGTGTGTTAAGGATTTCCCTGCTGTACTGTCAGCTCTATACAAGAAAGGAAGGGCGATTCTTTTTTAATTTCCGTTCGCTGACACAACTTTAGTAGAAATCTCTCTTTAGTCGTTTCGTCGACTAAACGAATAGCAATATCGCTCTCCGCGTCTTCCGCCATTTTTTTCTGCGTCAATTCGTGAAGGACGCGTGGCTCTGAGCGTGGTTCATCCACTTGGAACACATTCGCTCTATGTGATTGGCTGTTGTCTAATCCCCCTTGGGATCTGTGGTCTTAAAAATAACTCGAGACGAATTACCTATGTAATTATAACTATAACAAAATTGTCAAATCTGATTGGCTATCAACTGCCCTGATTTCAGCCTTAATTGGACAGTTTAATAGGACAGTACGCGTCATGCCTTAGTAATTGGACAGTACGCGCCATCACGCGCGCGCTTAAATGGCTTTTTTTTTCGCTGCTAGCAAAACAAAATTTCGAATTTCTTGTGTTTTGATTTAAAAAATAGCCTATTATATCACAAATTTTGTTACAGTTATGATTAATTGGTAACAGAACTTCGTGTCGTCCAATTCGGTCTGTAATCATACTCGTGATTAAACAAATCGGACTCCCGGTTCGCGGTCGTCCGATTTTGTTAATCACTCGTATGATTACAGACCGAATTGGACTCCACTCAGTCCTGTTACCATTACGAATAGGGTGTGTATGGGGGATACCTTCTCTGTCCCCTTTATCCTCTCTTGCTATTACTTATCAAAATTCCTCACACGATTACCAGAAGAAACAAAGAGCGCAGAGGAGTTACTTGTGACCTTAATTGCCGTCAAATTTTGCAGTTGTAGGTGCAAATCGTCTTACTTTTTACTCAGAATCGAAGTGTATGAACTTGACCGGTCAAACCCTCACGTGAACTTGTTACAAACCTGATAAAATTATCTAGAGCTCCGGAAAACTGCAAAAGGTAATATAGCGTCTAATAAAGACACTTTTTTCTCGGCACTTTGTGCCCCTCTTCACCGCTCACTGGACGGCTTTAACAATGCAACCAGTCCTTTCAGACGTCTATCTAGAAAGTTTGTCACTCGAGGAGACGGCTGAAATTCAGGCTACTCATTGTGAGGTCATGAAGCTGACCTGTTTCAACGATCAATCATTTTTTTGTTTTATTGGGTTTGACAGGAATTTGTCTCTGATGAGATGCTGTTTTACCTCAGTTTTCTTTTGCTCTGTGTGGGGGACCTGGTGTGGGAAGTTTATATGATGAACCTGTTTTGGAAAGAATCTGCTCCACTCTTCCAGAGACGGCGAAAGTACCTGACTCGGTGTATGTTGTGGCCTGCGTAGCAGGTGTCGAAAGGGGCAGGGGATAGGGAGGAAGAGAAAAAGGAAGGGAGATTGCATGGGGAGAGAGGGAGGAGACGGTCCTCCCTTCCTTTTTCCCTTTGGCGCTTTTCTCCCTCCCCTCTCCCCCTCCCTTTTTTATGCCTACCACGCAGGCTATGTACGCTGAAATGAATGAATTGTATTTGATGCTATCCTTCCTTGTAGTGTTTTTTGAGTACTTAATTCTGTTTCGGCTGATTGCCGCATTACAAATGGTGGACATCAAAAATTGTTCAACTTCTATTTCTAAGGAAAAAAGGCCTTGTACACAGGTTTTTCTTCTCTTGTCAGGTATTTCGAAAAGCAGAGCCCTCTCCATTAGTGTTGTTACTTTTCAAGAAGATTGCCGATTTACTACACATGTAGGGCATAAGCCAATTAAAGCTAACAAATGTGTTTTTTTACTGAGATCGTTAAGGAAGGAGGGTTATACTCAGACAGAATTATACCATCTGTTTCAAAATTGTTACACCTGATTTGACCTATGGTCTATCGGTCTAGTGGTGCTGTTAATGCAGGTCTATATTGAACTATAATTCTGTAATTAGGATTTGCCAAAATGAATTTCTTCTTTGCTCAGATAACTATTCCCATGGTCATAAGCCTTTCTTAAGTTACATCAGTTTCAGCCGTAGCACCACAGTAGGGGGATATCATCATATTCACCTAGCGCTCGCACCAGTGGTTACCAAATATCAATTTAATAGTTTTTCGCGATCAAGAAAACCAGGTAAAACATAAAACGAAATATGCAAAATAATGTAGGCTTAAAATGCCAAATTTGACTAGACAGCTCAATATAAAAAACGCAACAGGTGTATAGTTTGCAAATCAGACGAGGAGAAATGTTTGAAAAGAAATAAATAAAGAACATTTGGTTATATTAAAGATCAGTTTAATAAGGTGGTACATTTTTATACTGTAACATACAGGTCTCAATATTGAATTGACAAATTAAAATGTATTTCTTTTTTCATTGCCTGGTTTATAAAAAAAAAAAAAAACATATATTATCCTGGCTTAATCAGTGTAATATTAAGTGACTGTCACGTTTGAAGCTGAATACGATGCGTCAGTTTTTAGGTTGTTTCGTAAAATGTTTCTACTTCGTCTGGAGTAAAATAATAAGTGCCTGCCAGAAATGTCTGGGTGAAGGTGCTTCCATAGCTGTACCCACTTGGTGCGCTGTAAGTCGAGCCAAGGTTGGCATAGGAGCTACTGGATGACGCGTAGTTGACAATGTTAATGTCATGGCCATCACCGAAAGTAGGTCCATAAGACGAGCAGTCGTATATTGAACAGCGGTTATAACTATATGTCCCTGTCTGAGGCAGTTTCACAGGTGCCCATCCTGGCTTGTTCACCAGCGAGAAAAGGAATGCCTGGGAATCATATCGATACCCGTAGCAACTGCTGTAACCTGTTGGGAAAATAAGAAATGAAAAAGATGACCAATGCACAGACTTCGTTCAAAAATTCGAATTCATACAGACAAGAAAATATACTGATAACTAATAATAGTAGTATAAGTTCCTTGGCAAAGATCGATGAAAAGTGTGATTTTAATACTAATTTTATTCTTACTTAAGTGTTTACTTTTGGAAGGAAGAAACTGCTTCTTATTTAAAAAGCTAAGATGACAAAAAATATTGCAGTATATCGATGTAAGTGAGATAGCTCAGTTTGTGAAAGCTGCCATCATGATCATTAGTGTACACTTAAAGACATCAACCTTCTTTGTGGTCAGTCACGTTTTAAGTGCTAAGGTGTCCCCTGAATGGAGATTAAAGCCAGGTTTCAGGACCAAGAAAACCTGTCCCTTTCCCTTAAATAGAAGTGTCCCTACAATATAGGTAACAGATATAAAGATCATGTGGACGTCTTTCCGGACCAAATTTTGTGTCCCCTGTATATGGGGTTGTCACTCAAGGTGTTTTCGATACAGTTTTTTCGGAGACCATACCGATATTTTCCAATCGCCTTAGAAGTCTTTTATCCTTGTTCGATGGCTATGAAATTTTTAACACTTACTGACTTTGGACTTTTTAAGTAAAATCGATATCACTATGGCAACAATAGACAAAAAAATGAAATCAATAATAGCCGAATTTTCAGCGATTTAGGCCTGCTACTGAAAATCCGACACCAGAAACTTGTCGTGTCTAGCAAATAACCTCCGTAAGAAATAAAAAATTTTGCATATTTGATTTCAAATAAAACGTAAATATATTACAAACCTTATATTTTCAATAGTCGTGATAAATTGTTTAATAAAAAAAGCTGTAAATAATATAAATTTGTCTTAAGTAGCATCAGAATGCTGTTTAATATCATGTTTTGCCGCTTGGAAATTTTGGCGTATTTTCTTTCTTGTCATCCTGAAAACTAACCAGTTATCTCACCACCTGTTTAAGTGCAACTTTCTTCTAAATTTTGACTTTTAGCGCTTTTCTGTATCTCTCTATAGAACGGCTCGACAGAATTCTTTTTAAACCTCATCAAATAATCTTCGTATATTCACAATGCTTACAATAATGTCTGAAACTTTCATTGAGATTGATTCAATGCAACACCTTGAAATTTCAAAACAAACCGTACAAACCGGCCAAAAATTCGGCTTATAACATTTACTCTTTTGACGTTATGCTAATTTTCCCAAACTAATGCGGACCATACATACCTCCATGAGTAGCATGAATAGTACACTGATTCAGTGCCAATATTGTTATTTACATTTTGACGAACCAAACTCAAGGGTTGGAATTTGCATTTGCAATTTTTGTCCAGTATTTGCATCTTTCCCTTACCAAGCTAAGTCGCAGGACAAATTCTCACAGTTTTCACTGAAGGGAAAGCGTAAACGGCTTCGTGTGGCCTTTGTTAAAATTGTCCGTTGTTATTTCCTTCTAGAGTTTTAGTGGTAAATATAAATAATATATAGATTTAGCCAGGGCGAAAAGCGAAGCTCTCGATAAAATTTATAGTTTGTTCAAACAAAATATAAAATCGTGTAGTGCTAAGCGGGAAGGCAACGCCGGAGAAAGGTGAAAAGTAGCAATCGGTCTAATTAGCAAAAATAGCTCCTGGCACGTACAGCACGCTTTTTTTTTACATTCTTTGCCGTTGTTTTGCACGACTACAACGTGAAACTTCCAGAAACTTCTTGGTTACACGTTTTATGGAGGAAATGTCGTACGTGTTCTCGTTCAACTTTTTTCTCACTGCCCGCTCATTTTCAGCTTGCATTGGTGGCCACTGGCATTTCCCATTTTGTCACCGTCGCTACAAAATTTTCATGTTGTTCTTCCAACAAAAAAAATGTCTCCTCTGTTTTTTATCTCTCGCTCTAGACCTCTGTCGCCCTTTTTCTCGTTGAGCTTCGCTGGCCTGCCGCCTACTTTCTCTATTTCTCTGTCTTTCTGCTGCTCTATATTCCAAATTTGTTGCAACAAGGGAAAAAAAAAACTTGTGCATTACGTTGTGATGAAAAAAATAAGGATAATAAGAGAAATGTCGGAGATTTAAAAAAAAACTGAGCTTAAAAAAATTCCATTCTCCTCCTTATTTATTTTAATTGATCGTTGTCCGTCAAGGCCGTCAACGATGACAGCTACCGCAACGAGTCGGAACATAAATTATTTACCATGACGTTGCACGACTACGACGTGAAACGTCCTAATTTCACGTTCTATGGAGTACCTGAACGTAAGACAACGATTTTTATTTCTTTTTCTAAACTTTGACAGGGACCTTTGGAATTTAACCCCGAAAAAAGAACTTCGCCAGCATTTGGCAAATTGAACGAGATGGAATAAGGGCGATTTAGGAATAAAGTTTGAAACGCAGCGTGAATGCAATTTTTAAGGGCCTGTGTGTGTGTGTGTCTGAGGGGGTGGGGGGGGTAGTTTGGTATGGTAATGGCCCACTTAGTTGGAGTAACCCGCTTGTCCATATAATCTCTCATTTTAATTTGATCACGTTTACACGATAGGTGAAGTGACCCTTCAAGCCGGCAAGTAATAAAAAAAGACCTATTACAAATTCTTCCTTACACAATTTTACATGCTATCACGCTCAGGTTTAGAAAATCCTTCAACTCACCCCAAGATACGCTGGTATACCCCCCAAATATGTACTTCCCCCCGACTCTTATTATTGTTACAGTTGGTCCTTTGTTGTCACATCCGCTGTGAAAAGTATTGGCAGCCCAGCCGTCCACGGACGCGCGCCAACAGCGCCTCCATCGTGAAGATTTGCTCGAGACTGGTTTGAGCAAAGTGCTCAAATATGTTAAGTAGCTAACATCATTTCCCACAATAGCAGAGCCTGTCAATCCTCCTACGAGATATAAACAAAAAAAATAAGCAGTAGTGATGTAGAGAGCCATTTAATTTGGCCGGATTTAGGAAACGGCCTAAGACCGGAAGTTGTTTTTATCCGAGGCCTAAAAAAAAACATGACGGCTTTAAGAAAAAAGAAGGACACTTTAAAATTTTATTTTCTTACGTTGTTCTCAAAATCGTTAATATAGATACACATTTTTCAGAACTACAACAGTACCAGGTTAACCTGAGTCTACTTCAATGAAGACTATTTTGAATTCCTAAACGTGTTAGAAACGTCACTTCAATATTAATCAATATTTTATCCACTTAGATTGCGCAAGTCCATAACAATGATTAAATGCGCCTTACACTAACAGATAATAAAAACATTAAAAATCTATTTACAATACGAAAACAAATAATGACATGGTAATAACAAAATATGACAGAAATATATGTAACCTATTTTTTGAAAACCAACCAAACGAAATTTGTAGTTATTTGAGTGAAAAGGTGTCAAAAGGCAGGTTTCTTAAGTCCGAGATGCTCCAAAATTACAGAAACGAAGGAAAAGGAAAGGAGAAAAAGAAACAGCGAGGAGAAGGAAAGGAGGAGAAGAGAAAAAAAGCAATGGCTGCACTCGTAGTTTTTATAACAGCTACTCTGGAGAGTTTTTGGCGGAGAAAATGAAACTGTTGGGCGCAAAAGGTCCATTCGGCGATAACATTTTTAAAACTTAAGATCACCTTAAGCAGATCTTAAAGGGTGGGTCTTATAAAGCATTCGATAACTTGGGCGCAGCCACCTGGAAGAACCCATCGCCTATTGCTGAACCTTAGTCCTTATTGTTGGCGACATTACCAAAACATCCAACCAGACGATCTGAAGTTATATCTGCTTTGCGATTTCAAAGAAAATAGATTCTGAATGTACGTAGGGGCTATATGCAATGAATTGACTTGCGAGGATGAAGTTCACGAAGAAAAGTAGCACTTGAAAGTAAAGCAATGTTGAGTCAGTTGCAGAAAATAGACTGTCTTGTTTTCTTACAGTCGGAACGAGTTTGAATTAAGCTAACTTAGCTTCACTGTAATTTTCAGGGAGTTATAATAACTCCTCTAGTGGGGCTAATTTAACTCCTTACAGTGGAGTTATTTTTCGTGGAGTTATTTTAACTCCAAAAAGGAGTTTAAAGAACTCTTTTTCAGGAGTAAAAGTGACCACAGATTTTGAGGAGTTAAAATAACCCCAAAAAAGGAGTTATCCTGTACCTAACATTTTTACTCCACTTTCAGAGTTAAATTAACTCCAAAAAGAGTGAAAACAACCCCTGTAAGGAGTACAAGTAACCCCATTTCGGAGTAATTTTAACTCCAAGACTGGGAGTAAAAGAACTCTTTTCAGGAGTAAAAATGACCCCAAATTCGGAGTTAAATTAGAGTTAAAATAACCCCAAAAAGGGGTTATCCTGTACCTAAAATTTTTACTCCATTTTTGAGTTATAATAACTCCTAAAAATTACGGTGTATATTATATATGTAAATTATTTTTATGAAATGTCATTTTTTATCATAGATATTTTTCATTAAAGAAAACCAGGGAGGAGCAGCGTGGAAGTCAACAGAAGTAAGTTTATTATTTATTTTATTTCTTGTTTTTTTTCACTCGCTTTAGAAAGGACTTCCGGTTTTTTTTTGTCCGAGGGGAACCGGTTCTAGTTTTGAAAGGTTCGAGTTTGCGCGGTATCTTTCTCCTTTCAACGGCTCTCTTCGTGAATGGAGAGGTTTTGATCGGAGCGTGTGCGAAACGGGGACTAATATGAGCCGAGTTTGGCAAGAAATTCTATTTCCACGGTTTGCAAAGTGCCTGGGACATCATTAAGTCCGGGAAGGCTTAAATGGGCGCTCGTTGCTCAAAGAACCGAGCTTCGGGCACAATCCGAGAGACCATCCGGTGGATGGTGTATAACGTCTCTGCCCAGCTCTGCACACGGTGAAGAAGTCTCCAGCAGGCAATAAGGGGCAAATTGGTTAGTTTGGACATAAGAAAAGAGGGCTAACGAAGTTTTTGGCTGTGATTTTTGCCTTGCTGGAGACTTATAAATTGTGTTGTTATTGCCAGGATGTAATGTGTCCCGCACGAGTTGAACACGGATTTCCCAGAATGCACTGCGAGAAAGGTTAATAATATTTGACCATTACAGTGAAACTGTTCTGTTGTTGTGTTTCAGTTTCTACGACGGAGGTGCTGATCTTTGAATAAGCGAGCAACAACGGTGAGTAGCAGGCTTTTTGCCAGGAAAGGTTATGTTACAAAGTCGTGAAAGTGTAGTTGAAGTCAAAGTCTATGGTTTCGTATAGCGAAGGTTTATTTTTGGTCATGTGTCGAGCGACTCTGGAAATTTACTGTGTCCAAAAAGAGCCGCCGTCCTACTGCACAGGCTGAATTGTCGTTCATTTTCAATTTATTGTTGGCATTGCAAGCTAAATGCTGATCGGATCGCGGAAGAGTAACTATTTTTCCTCAAAGCATGTTAAAGTTCCCGCGCTATAGCACCGTCGCGACGACGAGCGCCGTTTATGCTTGATTGTCTGGAATGTTCGGTACAATGTTTTTAATCTGCTTTATGCACCGGTACGGGCGATTATAAAACCATTGCGGGATGAAACTGATCTAGGGAAAATGATGTAAAAGAGATATATTACTTTTTAAACATGTGTTGAGGAATTTTCTTTAAACAAGGTTTTCCTTTTGTCCTTTTCTTTCAGATGTGGCCGTTGGTTTTACTCGCCCCCCTCGGAGCTGGAATATTTACTCTCTGAAATGTTTATATTATCTGTGCTCTGCTGTGGTCAAACACGAAGAAAGCAAAGCGAAACGTCTTGTAAGATAACGTTAATTTAAAACTATTTGCTTGACCAGTGTTTAGTCTTCGAAAATCGCCTGTATTGAAACTACATCTCTGTATTTCTCACCTCCTGACCCGTCTTTTGAAATTCAATCCTACGCTCAGTACGGCGATGTAATTGATATGTAACGCAACGTTATTTGGTATCCTGCCCAGAAGTCCCTCAAACGTTAACCCTCAACAAACCGTACTTCTTGTTTGTAACCTTTATCCTTATTTAACCCTAAGCCTTAGCTCAACTTTAGCTATCCACCCTAACCAGCTTAACGTAACACCCTTTTCCTGACAAGGCGAACGTTTAACTCAGTGGATCAACTCATGTGTTATGACCATTGAAATCAGTTGAGACTGCTCGTCTAACCCTAACCCTCCAACCTAACCCTAACCTATTCCTAACCCTAACCTCCAACCTAACCCTAACCTATTCCTAACCCTAACCTCCAACCTAACCCTAACCTATTCCTAACCCTAACCTCCAACCTAACCCTAACCTATTCCTAACCCTAACCTCCAACCTAACCCTAACCTATTCCTAACCCTAACCCCCAACCTCGACCTAATCTGATTCTAACCCTAAACTATCCCTAGTCCTTACCCTAACCTAACCCTAACCCCAACCTTAACCTTAACCCTAAAACCCTAACCCTAACTCTTCCTCCCCCTCCCCCCCCCTGCTCTTACATTTAGTAGTATATAGTAAGGACTAAGTAATAGGTGCTTTTCGAAGTTAGCCTCAAAAGGCTCTTATAAATTTTCTGTTTCTTGGAAATTAAGCTGTTTAGGTTCTCAAACATTCGAGGTTCTTATTTTCTTAAGGAAAAAAGACTTTTTGTAAGAATGTTGGAGGTTTTAAATGTTTGTACAAAATATGCATGTTGTTATGTCTAAATGACTGCAATTTAAGCCAATAGAAATTTTTTTTGCCATTAGAATGATTAGTGGACTTTAAGAACTCCATAGCGATCTGTTTTAACATTTCTACTTCATCTGGTTCTTTCAAAATCTTAGCCTGAAGAATTCTGGTTCTTATCTGTGCCTCTCCTCTGTGTCACTAACCTGACATAATAATGAGTGACACGTGCATGTTTCACTGTACAGTATTTTTCAGATGAAATAAAATACTGATTTGGATTGTTTTTGTTGTATTGGGGGCAATTAGAGACTTAGTGAAAACTATACACTGTAATTTTCAGGGAGTTATAATAACTCCTCTAGTGGGGCTAATTTAACTCCTTACAGTGGAGTTATTTTTCGTGGAGTTATTTTAACTCCAAAAAGGAGTTTAAAGAACTCTTTTTCAGGAGTAAAAGTGACCACAGATTTTGAGGAGTTAAAATAACCCCAAAAAAGGAGTTATCCTGTACCTAACATTTTTACTCCACTTTCAGAGTTAAATTAACTCCAAAAAGAGTGAAAACAACCCCTGTAAGGAGTACAAGTAACCCCATTTCGGAGTAATTTTAACTCCAAGACTGGGAGTAAAAAGAACTCTTTTTCAGGAGTAAAAATGACCCCAAATTCGGAGTTAAATTAGGAGTTAAAATAACCCCAAAAAAGGGGTTATCCTGTACCTAAAATTTTTACTCCATTTTTGGAGTTATAATAACTCCCTAAAAATTACGGTGTTGTCATGTCCAATTGAGGTTTAAAATTCGAATTTGTCAGTCGTGGCGAATTTGTATTAGTTTTTTTGCAAGGAATGTCTTGTTGTTTCAATAATTTTGTTTCGAGATATTTTGATCACTTTGAAAATGGGTCCCTTTAAAATTCTATACAGGTGTCCAATTTTTTGTACTTTAAGTTAGTGCCTCATTTTTTGAGGCTTTATCCACTGAAAAACAATGAAATTTAACATCTTTATTAACATTTTTCTTATCAGTCCGGGAGATATCCATTTCTGGATATATGATGACGTCACTGATAATTCCATGTTGGACCTTTAAAGAAAAATCAGTATTTGCAAGGCTTTTGCGCCGCCGTTATTTTGTTTCCTTTCATTTATCCCATGAGACCACGCGTTATTTGTAAAGGACCATCAGAGGAACATGTGAAACAAAGAAAGATGGCGTGCGTCTCTGCAACGCAGAGAAAGATCTGCCGAATGTGATGTAAACAGTTGTGATTTTCATGCATTCTGAGTGGAGTGGTCTTTGAATTCTTGCAAATTTCAGGTGTGTAATAATTTTTTCTGGTTTTGAGAAAATTACTCCTAGATACTAGAGTAAATTTGCTTGTTGTTTATTCAAACAAACATATGTAAGGCCTTTGAAAATCTGTGAAGTGTGTAATTTCGGGGTCATTACTGGTTCAATGTGTAAGCGTTTCGTGGATCCTATTCTAAACTGATCCTTGCATTTGTTTAATTTGGAATTGTTAATAGCAATAATAATAATAATAATAATAATAATAATAATAATAATAATAATAAATATTTATATAGCGCCTATACTTTTCAGTGCCAAGCGCTTTACAATGCTTCAAAAAGGTCTGGATAAAAACTAAAAATCCTAAAATCATTTACATATATATACATAGTCACAAAATAAAAAACCTAAGATAGTTCGTAAACTCGTTTAAAAAGAAAGGTCTTCAATTTAGATTTAAACTTATTTACATCATCCATATGTCTTTAAGTTATAGGGTTTAATAACAATACGCCACTTGTCTGAAGATGAGCGAAGGTGCCTCGCAGGTTCATAAACAGGGATTAGGTAAAAAGATCAGGAGCTAAATTGATGAGTATCTTAAAACAAATAAGATTAATCTTAAAGATTATTCTTTGCTCCACTGGTAGCCAGTGCAACTCCTTTAGAGTATCACTTATGTGATCACACTTACGTAAGCAGGCAATCACGCGCTGCAGCGTTTTGGACACTTTGCAGTTTGTTAATTTCATACTTGGGAAGACCATGTAAAAGCGAGTTGCAGAAATCCAGCTTCGAATTTATGAATGCGTGCACAAGAACTTCAGCTGTTGTGACATTGATATACTTGCGATTCTTAGCTATATTTCTAACTGTGGTAGAATGCCACTTTAACTATGTTGTTAACTATGTTGTTACGGTGTTATCGAAAATGACGCCGATATTACGCGCCTTATTTGTTCGTGAATTTTTCGTGTTGCAAGGCGTTGCAAATTTTTATTAGTTCTTAAATCCAAAATCCGTAGATTAAGCTGTGGAGGATTCCAAACTTTAACTGAGCGAATCAGTCTTATCTTTGCTGTTGTTTGTGTGACATTTACAGGTCATTTCCTTTGCTCTTTATAATAGTCCATTTTCGAGTTCGCTATGACCGCTGAATTAAAGAGGTGACGACGCATTTTTTTATAGCCTTAGCCTCCATCTGAAGTAATATACAAATTCCAACGAGAAAAAGACCTGTTTATTACTCTGTCTATAGTGTATATTCAAATTTCAAACACTTACTTGCCAGAATTTCTGAATATTTTACTTTACATCGTGGCTAACCCGGTATGAATGTGTCGTTAATGTTTGTATTCAGTGGTAATTTTTAATTCGAAACTGGACTATTGGCCGTGAATGTGATGATTTCCTGCTCTGCTGGGTGCACAGGTTACCCAGGCTCTGTGATAGTACCACAGTACGGTTCCAGTATAATTACAGTGTTTGTATGGGGTAAAAATACGATCCTAAAATTTGTAGGAATACTAAATAAAGATCAATAAAACTTACTCTGCAGTTAGTTGTTGTTGTCCTTCATGCTCCAACGACGTTTCGTGATAATTTGTTCAAATTCACTCTATATACAATAATAATGTACAAGGTAGGAGACACGAGGTGCCATTTTCGCCGACATGCTCCCTTCCAACACAACTTTTTCCACGAAATTCGAACTCCAACGGAAAATAAACATGCCAGGATCGTAGAAATAAGATAGCAGCAGATATAGAAACCAATGAAGCTTTCCCAGAAAGAAAAACGAATCCCACAGACTTTGACAAATTCAAAGGATATAATGCAAAAAGACCAAGAACATGCTCGCCGAAGCAGCCGGGCCAGATCAACGCGCGGCCAAGAAAATGAGGCCTGGGCACTGTACAAAAAAATCCATCCTGGGAGTCCTGGGGTGATCTTTCTGGGGACCGATACATCATTTGCCCAAAGCTACCCTCCCCAGCTAAAAATCCAGCTAAACCCTGAAACTATCATATGTCGAGATCCTGATCCTGGTGGTTTTTCGATTTGTGAAGTTTAATGAAAATATAGGACTTAGAACTTTTTTCACGTCGACTGCCGGTCAAGGTTTTCAAAACACTACTCTAGATGACCGGCAGTCCTATATTTTCAGTAAATTTCACAAATCAGGCACGCGAAATATGATAGCTTCAGGGTTTAGCTGGATTTTTTCGATTTGTGAAATTTACTGAAAATATAAGACTGCAGGTCATTTAGTGTTTTGAAAAAACACTAAAAGAAAAAACACCGACAGAAGGAGGGGAGTTGGTCCAAAATTGTCTCACCATTCCAACAGGGCATGTAGCTGAATAAGATGCCAAAGAACAGCATAAAAGACAAATTGAGGATTTCGTTATTCCTAACATTAGTTTATTACCATAACTATCATTAACTTTGGCGTATAAATTTACCATAGCAGGGCATACTAGAACTCGAAAGCTGGGGCGAATGACTGATCACTTTTTTTGCAAACTTGCACCAAAATTTGAATCACTTTACAAGAGTCTGTGATTGCTCACTCAGATTACCCTTACTCGTTAAGTTAACAGGTTGTTCCTAAACAGAGCTGAAATAGCTGAAATCATTGTGCCCTTTCAAACCAAACTTGTACTGTCCCCTTGCCACCCCACAATAGTATAAACAATGCTTATCGAGAGATTACAAATAACGACAAAGGTATCAAAATTCTTTTGCTGTTCAGATCTTGTTTGATATATAGTTTGTTTATTTATTTTTGGTTGGCATGAGGAAAGCGTCGCATAACGGCCGGGAGTTTTGGAAACTTCATGCAGACTTTGCTTTAACCTTTCAGAACCTGTTTCTCAGGCGAGGTTGCATTTACGTTCTTTATGATATGTCGAGAGTAATTATTTCTTGTCACTTACTTTTCCACTTTTCAAGATTTGACTGAGACGCGCGATGTATGGTCTCCTCAGGTCCCAACACTTGTTTACTTAAGGTAGCGGAAAAATTCTCGACAAAAGGGAAAAGTAAGAGGTACAGCTGTACTGCTATGTCCCATTTTCTGTTGTGAAGCCGTATTTTGTAGGTTATTTTAGTCTATTCCATGTTTGCACGTGACGTTACACTCGTACCTTATAGAGTCTCGTCATCCGTATTTTATGTCGACAGGTTTTCAATTCTATCATTTTCCTTTCTTAGTAGTTTTTCAACATAATTGTCATTTATTAAAATTTAAGTGTCAGCCCCTGAATCGGGCACGTTTAGGGATTATCGCTGACCGTGATTGTTACCTACATCAGAGTTCCTGTTTTGGTTTACGGTAGAGCCCGGTGGTATCAGCTGTCAAGCTTTCATTGGTTTCTTGCTCATGTCATTATCATACCTTATAGGTTTGTTTTTTCCTCTTTGGTGATCAACAGGAAATCCCTAAACTCATTAGGAAAGTGCGTTCGTTACTCTCATAGAGTTCCCGAAGTGATGACGTCATAAAAATGAATTTTGTGAAATTATGAGATTTGTTAAGATATTCTGAAAGAACAACGTCCAAGACGCCTACTCGCCAAAAATTAGCAATTCGGGGCAAATTGTCTCCGAGATATTAGCCCAGTTATGCTGTGACGATTCCATACAAATCCTTCTAAATTTGGCTTGGTTCATAAGATTAGGAACCAGGTAAGATTTAGAAGGATTTGTATGGAGTCATTAAGAGCATAACTGCGCTAATATCTCAGAGACAATCTGCCCCGAATTGCTAATTTTTGGCGAGTAGGCGTCTTGGACGTTGTTCTTTCAGAATATCTTAACAAATCCCATAATTTCACAAATTTTATTTTCTATGACGTCACACTTAGGAACTCTATCGTCAGCAAGCCCGAACGTTAAGTTATTTATTAAGCCTTTTTCGCAATATTTGGCGCAGTTAGAGTGGAGTGCGGTTATGTTGTAGTTATGTTCAGCAGCAGTCAGAAAGTGATGCTGTTACGGCCGCATTCCACGTCCATATGTTTAGCGCTTAGTTCTTTGTATAGTTGCACATTCCTTTCACATTCTTTTCAGTTATCGCTATTCATATTCTGTTAGACTTCTCTGCATAACTTTCTTTGTTCTTAGATCATTTTGTAAGTTTCATCGTTTATTCTAATTCATTTCGCTTTAGCGTTCACGGCAACATCATTGCAGTTTTTTTAGTCCAGTCTTGTTTATAGCCATCGTACCTTTTGTCCGTTCAACTTTCTAGTCACACAACGTTTGTAAGTATTTTCCCTTAGTTTCTTTCCGTTTCCTGTATTTTCGTCGTTTCATAGCTGTCATTTGTATTCCTTAGTAATTTGTGTTTTTTGTTTCGCATTTAGCAACCGTAATCGTAATTCGTTATAACTGTAATAAAGACGAGTTGGAACCGTGGACCATCCTTGGATTATTCGCTATAATATTTCGTTGAAACGTTATGGATCCAATCGAGGAACAAGTTGGAACGGAAAGCGACAACCGGTGTAACAAGGCGAAGGCAGCGCACAGAAAAGGGAAAAGCATTTATCGCTCATGTTCGATGGACGGATTGCCAGACTTTATTTAGAAGAATCCAACGTCATATGAAGGAAATCGATAGTTTGGCGACTGATGAAGAGAATGTGGACGTCGTCGAGAGGAATTTAACTTCATTTTGTTTTTCCGTGGAAGAGCTCAAGTCGGGTTTCGCTGCTCTTTTAAATGATCTTGAGTCCGAGGAGGATTTGGACGTTGCGAACGAATGGTATATTAATCAGAGTGGAAAGATTAACGACTTCTTAGACAAAACTGTACTCTGGATATCAGCCGCGAAAGAGACAATCGAACATAGCTTGGAAACAAGATCTCAAGTTGGCTCGATATATTCCACATCGCATCGTTCAAAGGCATTATCTAGACATTCTAGCCGTTCGATTACCTCAAGCAGAGCGAAAGAGAAAGCTAAAGCCGCCGAGTTAATGGCCAATGGAAAAAAGGAAAAAAGGAAAGAGTTGGAGTTGAGAGTCGAGAAGTTACGCCTCGAAGAGCAGTTGGCAGTTGCTCGCGTGCGAGAGGGTGTGTTCGCTGAAATTGAAAAGGGTGTCGGCGATGCGGATTCGAGTGGTCGTCAAGAATTGTCTCCGAAAGATTCTTCTGTACAGGCATCTACTTCATCTGGGCCGTTTCTTCCGACTTCCTCAAGCGCTTACACGTCTCCAACCGTTACGTCTAACACTATGACTAAAGTGAGCTTTACCGCTGATTTATATGACGCTCCTATGATACAAACTCCTCCTAAGCCAATGCAGCATCCAAGTCTGAATCCTTTTGCACCTGAGTTTCACGTCGCGGAAACGAAGCAAGATACAGAGCCATTAGGACAACCGAAACAAGAACCTTTCGCGAGTGAACCTCGATACATGGCCTACACACATCAAAGCACTAAACAGTTCTGTGAAGTCCTTCAACAACAGAACAGATTAACAGAATTACTAGCGGAGCAACAACAACAGAGTTTACTGCCTTCTCTTACACTGACCAAGTTTAGTGGCGATCCTTTGGAGTACTTTACCTTTATAAGAAGTTTCGAATCGCAAGTAGAGGCTAAGGTCAGCGCGAATGATGTGCGTCTGCAATACTTAGAGCAATATTTACACGGAGAACCCAAGGACCTAATCAAAGGATGTCTTCACCTTGATAGACACAGTGGGTACATAGAGGCCAAAAGGCTCCTTAATGAGAAGTATGGGGACCCATACAAGATATACAACGCCTATCTCAAGAAAATTAACGAGTGGCCCTGCATCCGACCAGGGGACGAGTTGGCATTAGACAGATTCTCCATCTTCCTAAGTCAGTGCCGGAGCGCGATGTCAACTCTAACCTACCTGTCTATCCTAAGTCATCCTCACAATTTGCAAAGCATGGTAACCAAGCTACCATTTACGCTTCAAGACCGATGGCGCCGAGAAGCGAATAAAAGGAGAGTGGCGGGTGGAGTGATCCCCTCCTTTGCCGACTTCGTGAACTTCGTTAATGCAGAAGCGGGAATTGCGACCGACCCAGTCTTCTCTCGTGAAGCGCTCCGTCGTTTGGATGGTACCTCAGATCGACCTGATCGTCCCAGCAAAGGCAGAGGTAAAAGCTTTGGCAAGTCTAAAACGCCTGGGAACCATAATGTTACTTCACATCACGCCTCCAGTCACGCGACAGATGTGGCCGCTGACCAACAGTCAGGCTCACGCACTCCCACTAGCCTCTGTAAGTTGTGCAACAAGAACCATGATTTGGACGACTGTCAAGACTACTTGAACAAATCCTTGTCACAAAGGAAGGACTTCCTAAAGAAGAAATCACTCTGCTTTGCCTGCTACAGTCCTGGACATAGATCCAACGGTTGTGCCCAGCGAAGGACTT
>CALNXK010000824.1:30000-45219 GCA_942486035.1 Porites lobata | reverse complement strand
CGCGATGGCTGCGAAAGTTTGCAAAGAACAACAGATATCACTCGGCAATAATACGAAATATTCCGATTTCATTGATGGTAAATATTTCTTGAGAAATTAGCGCTTAAAAGGACCCTACTGTTCAAAGAAAATCGCGTCTAGTAACAAATTTTGCTGATATTTTTTACTGAAATTTCTAGTATCGGCTTTAATTGATATAATAAATATGCCAGAGGAATTTCAGAAAAATCGTTGGAGCAGAAGTCCGTAACTAAAAGTCGCTCAAAATTCAGCTGTGAAATTGTTTTGGAATTTCAAAAATAAATTACTATCAGGAAGAAGGAGAAAACAGTTTCAATTTTCGGGACAAGTAAATTCAGTGTTTGCTAATTCTGAAAACAGAAGCCGATTGCCTATCGTGCTATTCTTTAAAAGGTACTTTTTAGTTTTAGAAGCACTATAAATTACTATTTTGTAGTAGATTCATCGCGTTTCCATTTGACCTTTACGTCCTTTGGTCGCTTATTTGTCATTCGTACAGAACATAATTAGTACGTCGATCAATCATAGCTCCTGACCAGATTCCAGATACATTGTACGTCATCAGTGTGAAATTTCTATCGTTGACGTCTCTCCTGCGAAACATTCCGATCGGCAAGGTGCGAGGTGAGACGGCTGTATTCGCAGACTAACAAACGGGACTTGTTTAACGCCCAGGCGTGGATGATCTATCGCATATAAAGAGTACGATGAAAGGGCTAGGACCTCTGTTACGAGTTTTCCGCTTATCGCCGCTGCTGTAGAAGAGTTATACAACCGTCTAGAATATGATTGAGTTTTATTACTCATACAGCGGTAAAATAACAGGCAGAATAACCTCGTGTTAATCAAATGTATCACAAGCTCAAAAAGCTCGTACGCCTTAATAAAGAACACTACATGCAAATGATGCTACAGGCTTTACGCAGTTTGCACACAGTACGGACGTATATACCGTAAGCACCACAAGAGAGTAAGACGGAATCCATCAGGAATTTGAGTAATTTTAATTTTCAGTGGACAAAAACCTTGTACAAGAATAATTCAAACAAACATTTTTCAAGGACTAAACATGTAATAAATCATCTGCAGTAACACCAAAGAAAATTTCTCATGGAAGTCCGATAATATGAACGTTAAATTTCAAAAGAATTGTGATTACACACAGGTAAAATTCTGAAAATTTCACGTAATTTTATGTAATTTGGTGCTCCCACAATAAATTTCTGTTGGTGTTACTACAGATGATTTATCACATCTTTAGCCCTTGAAAAATGTAATAAAGAATGCAATATGCTTTAAATTATTCTGATACAAGATTTTTGTCCAAAAAAATCAAAATTACTCAATGTCCTAGTGGATTCCGTCTTAAGTTGCTATCAGATATGACATATGCATGAACAGCAGCTATGTCCGCTTGGTGTCCCTGTACGTTTCTGTACGTTTCTTCAGCTCTCGCCTTTTGCCTCAGCCAACTTCTCTAATCCACAGAACTTCCACTTGGCATTTCCACTAGCATCCTCTGCCCTGAACAAAACGGGCAAGCTTGAAAGCAATCTATCTACCACATCCCTTCTTCGCTCCTTGAACTGCCTCGACAGGTAATCTCGTATCTCGCCACTTGTAGCTCCTGCAGGGCAAAGCTGGAGGTAGGAACATATAATACTAACAAGTACGAGCTCCTCCCCGGAGATGCGCACCTGGTTGGGTACGTAATTCACGGATGCACGGCTGTTCACAGCTGCTGAGAGCCAAGCTTGATACTGAGAATCGTAATTTAGTTGGTAATTTGATGAGTCGGTGGTTACCTGGTGCTGCGCTTTGACCTCTTTGTAATCATCTTCGCGTTGTTGCGTTTTTCCCTGGGTACTGGAGTCAATCTCAGCATAATTAGTTGAATCACTCGCAAGCTGTTCGTTTGCACGGTCACTGTTCATATACTCAGCCTTTTCATTGTCTTGAACTTTCTGGGCGCTGTTATCGAAAACCTGCAGAGAACTGCCCCCAGCAGTAATTTCTTTGTAATCATCATCGCTGTCTTCCTCATCCATGTCATCAATCACTTCAAACTGCTCGTCATCGATCTCCACAAAGCGGCCACTCCCTTCTTCTTCTACGTTGTCATCTTCTACTTGTTTAATTTTTTCAGTTTCTTTCTCTTCCTGACTGGTTTGTTTTTCCGCATCTTCCTTGTGGCTCTTTTCATCTTCGACAAATACCTTCGCCTTCTCCTCGGTGTTTATGTCTTACTCATCTTGATGGCTCTTTTTGTCATCTGCCACCTTACCATCATCAAGCTTCTCATCTTTCACTTCCTCTTTGATCCCCTTTTGTTCTGTTTTAGTGTCTACGTTTTTACTTTCAACAGGGTACCCAATGTCACCCTCTTTGGATACCCTGTAATGACTAACACGGCTTTCACCTAAAAAAAATACCTTGTATTAATTTTTTATACATTTGAAGTTTCATCTCCCTGCTTGGGTGTTTTCTATTATGCTTTGAATAGTTACAGTAGTTCGCGCTCAGTTCAGAGGACGGCGGGAAATGGATTCTACTAGCCTTAAAGATAGTTTCAACCTGCCAGCAGCGCCTTTCTGTTGCTTGCTCGATCAATATTGGTGTACTGGAGAAAGACTGCACGAATCGAGAGCTGCATGTTGCTTGGATAAAGTTTCCAATCCAGGCCTAAGAGCCATGCGCTTGGTACTGCGGGCTCAGTTATGACCAGCAATTTTATCAATAAATGGATGCTTGCATTAAAAAACCAGTTTGACGAGAGAAAACAAGATTGACTAGTTCATACATCCGGGTTGCTGTGACTTCAAAGGCTTGACGTGATTCAGGCAGAGAGTCCTTTTCTCCTTCTGGTCAAGTCGCCCGAAGTCATTTCGCCCGAAATCAGAGTTATGTCGCCCGAAATTTTTAGTAAGTCGAGCTAGGTGGCTCGAAGTTTTATCACGCTTAACAACATCCTAACATCCCTACTACACACATATCACGCTTGTTTCGTCTCATCGAAGATTAAAGAACGAGATATATTACTCATTTATCGCGCTTGTTTCGTTGTTCATCAATGGTTAAAGAGCGAGAGATATTACACATAAGCTTAATATATCGCCTGTTTCGTCTCATCATCGCTTAAAGAGCGAGGTATGTTACACATTCATTCCGCTTGTTTCGTCTAATGATGGTTTAAAGAACGAGATATGTCACATACACTCTTTACTTCACAAAAATTCACTTTGTTTCTCTGTGCACTTCACCTAATAAAATTCGGGCGACATGACTCAGCATTTCGGGCGACTTAACTCTGGTTTCGGGCATAGTTATTAGAGGAGACTGGTTATGAAAAGCGGCAAACATCAATGATAAAAACAACAGTGCTGCAGTTTATGTTCAAAGCACCGTGAAAGTGCACAATCCTTTGTTTTCTGTTGGCAAATTGTTACGGAATAAATTAATGCAACGTTTTTATTGGTCAGTACAATCAAAATGATAGGAATTCTTTTGAACGTTGTGCACTTTCAGGTCCACAAAAACATATAACAAAGGAGTCTGACGGGTTTCATAACCATTCCACTCAATTAACTATGTTTCGGGCGACATAACTTCGGGCGAGATGACTTTCGGGCAACATGACAAGACACCAAAAGGAGGCTTTCCTCGCAGAATGCCAGATGTCTTTTTTAGCAAAGAATGAATAAAGAGCTTTACATTCTAAGACGAGGACGACTACGGGAACGAGATTTTCGCAATACTAAGTAGTGCGCGCGTGCAAACCAACGTCATTTTGGCGGAAAAATGTGTTAGCCGTCGTCAGTCTACTACGAGTTTTAGGGAGAATGTCGTATTGGCGAAAACAAGTTATCAAATGTTAGAAATTTTATCATTTAGCGATCGGGAGAAGGCTTAACCTCCTTCAACACAAATAAGTGTGCTAACTTTGGTGGTGAAAAAAAGTACAATAAAGCTTTCCGGGGTGTCTATTCTAGAGAATAGGCGAGAAAACTTAAAATTAAATGTCGTCCTCGTCCTCGAATCTAAAGCCCTCGAATAGGTTACGACCCTTCAAAGAATAAGTATTTTCACACCGGCTATTCGTACCTACCTCATAATCTTTAGCTGCTATCATGTTGTTGTACTGCTGTCTAATCTCCTCTGCCTGGTACTGATAACTCTGCATGGACCACATCAGACTTGTGTTTTGTTCAGCAATTGCCTTTAGACTCTCAACTTGCGTTCGCAGTTTTTCATTCTCTAACCTCAGGGAATCCGCTGAGTCAGCATCAGATTCTACAGGATAAATACAATTAATAAACCCTTTAATCCCTACTGCTAAAACCTCAATTCTCTGTAGTTGATACCACATTTTCAATACAAATTAGAGACCTTTAGATTCTAACACGAGTAAGACTACGAGTACGAGATGTTCTCAATACTACGTAGTGCACGCGCGTGAACCAACGTCATTTTGGCGGGAAGACGTGGTAGCCGTCGTCACTCTACTACGAGTTTTAGCGAGAATGTCGAAGTTGCGGAAACAAGTTATCAAATGTTAAAAGTTTTATCATTTTGCCATCAGGAGAGGGTGCAACCTCCTTCACTAAAGGTAACAGTGCTAACTTTTCTCGTGAAAAATGGTAAAATGAAGCTTTCCGGGAAGTCTATATTTTGAGAATACGCGAAAAAACTTGAAGTCTAATCTCGCACTCGTAGTCGTCCTCGTCCTGAATCTAAAGGTCTCTAATGAGGGAAGAAGTACGACGACTCAATGATTGCACTTCTAATAAGTTGACAAATATTTAGCATTTGCATGTGGCTTGAGCCGTAGCTTAGGGGGTGACCGGTTGTTTCACCTACGTGTCACGAGTCGTTTCGCTAACGTCCCATTCGCTGCGCATGTATATGCTTCGTTCTCTCAGCCAAGATACAAAAAAGTGCGATACGCATGTATATACTTCGTTCTTTCAGCCACTGATCAGGAGAAAGCCGTTAAGGAGCTGACTCAACACGCACGCGAATCGACTTCAGAAGTTGGCGGACAGGACGTTGGCGAAACGACCGTAAACCGTTTATGGGGTCCTCTAATGGGCGGTGTCCCTGATGTCAACATCCTAATTCTCTTTACCTGCTTCTATAAGTTTCCTAGAGAAGAATAGGGAAGAAGATGGACCATGACCAAGGGTCCCATCTTGGAGTACAAAGAGTGCGAGTAAGGTTATAACTTGTTTCCGTCTCATGCACGTTGTCCCCCAACTAAAGGTTGCAAAATGTAGAGTGTAAATCCAATTCAGGCAGTGGCATCTATTGATTCGGTGAGGGAAAATGAGAAAATGATAGCCTCTGTAATGAGAGAGGGTTAAAGCTCAAAGGCTAACAGATATATCCACTGACAGATTACACAGAAGAGTTGACACTTAACTGTTAAGATATGTTACTTCTACTGACTTATTACTTCTTAGGGCGGTGGCCAAGATGACTTTTCAAGTTACAATCAAGAGAAAATGGAAGGATATAAAAAAAAAAAGAAATGATGAGGGTTTTGAAAACCTGATTACTACTACTACTGAAATAAATTTTGCTCTGCGCTCATCACGTGCATCTAGTGAGGATTCCGACGGAAGCTACAGAAAAATAAGAGCTCTAATCACGTTCTCATTGAACCTGTATTTAGTGACAAGAACTACAACATTGAGCCATAACAGTTGTTTAAATTGTCGTTAACTCCGACAACCGGCATGATCAGACCAATTTTGCTTGAGTGAGCATCAGTATTAAGCTTCCAACTGATCAAAAACCTTTGCTCACAAGAGCAGCTTCATATTGTACTTTAATGTAACCCTTGAGGGGAAGAAGCTGGAAAAACTTACCTGGTTCAACAGAAAGACCAACAGAGCTGAATCTCTTACAACCAGCTTCAAACAAGTGATATTGTATATCAGGAACAGTCCTCTTGGTCAAAGAGAGACCAGGCATACTGCTAACAGCTTCTTAATGGCAGCACATCGAATTCCATCCCGTTACCAATCAAAGGGTTTGCACTGTGCATAATTAACTCACCCACCTTTAGGAGTAAATTTGTAATTATAGATGCCCGTGGTGTAATAACACAGTACCTGAAGCTTCCACTCGCCGCTTCTTGGCTTTTGTCGTCAATAGGCTTGTTTGATCTTCCTCTTGATCCTGTTGATTTTCTCCCTCTGCTGATGTCTGCAGTGCAGGTTGCTCGATAAGCCCGCCAAGCGTTGGCACTACATCATCCAAATCCATACCTACCTCGACACGGTTCTCGATCTCATCCTCTTTGGCTGATTTGATCTCCTGGGGACGGCACACAATGATAACAGTGAGAACTGCTATTGACTTACCTTCACAGTCTTCCAATTCACTCAAAGAGTGAGGGATTGTAGCCACAGCAGTTATTGGATGGTCATACTCTACAGAATGACCACGTAAACAGTGATGTGCTACTTTTTTGCACTCGAATGGTTTTGAAGGGATGGGGTTAGACTGGAAAGGATCAGTGATTCTGTTACAAAATAATAGTTATGGTGAGTCCCGGGACTCATCTTATGATAAATTATGAGTCCCAGTCCAGAACCAATGAGCCCCAGTTCAAAAAACGATGAGTCCCAGGGCCTTTTGTAACCACACAGTTAATCTGAAGACAGACTCCAAAACTCCAAATTACAGTAATATACTCCTTCTATTGTAAAGCACAACAAAGACTAAAAGAAATGAGTCGTTTAACAACAGCCACAAGAACAGCACAGGCACAGAAATCACACAAACAGGATATTCTAGAAAAACATCTTTAGATTGATCAATTGATCTCTCTCTGCATCCTATGGAATGAATACCATAAATTATTTTGTCTTTGGGGATTTTTATGCGTCAGAGACGCAGGACATGGAGGTCACAAAATCACTGAAGGATGTAACATTTTTTTTTTCCTGTGGGAAGTAAATACACCCCATGAACACTTGTCACACTGGAAAAATAAATGGCACTTGAGTGACCCACATTTTGGCAGTAACGTAGCATGCTTGTGTGGTGATAACAATCAAACCTTCAACAGACCTTAAAAGGCTAAACAACTGAGAAACATCAGTTTCTCAAGGAAATCATTTGGTACTAAAGGCTGTTTCTTGTGTTCTGCACGGACTATCAGACTCCAGTTAGACAATAGCTGTGTAATGCAGGGAGCATGTATTTTGTTTTAAGGAACAATCCAGCAAGTGTTAACCATGGCAACTTTCAAATAACAAACCAAAAGAGAGAGTCAAACTTATCACCCATACACGTACAGATGTAACTAATACTTATCAAAGAGAGGCGGGGGGAAATATGTTCACATTTGTAACACTTGTCAATGAAAAACTAAAAACTGGCAAGGTATTTAATAAAATGATGAATCAATAACCATTTAGTGGTAGCACATCCTTAAGGTGCTTCTTTGCCTAAAGTATCCTAGACTGATAAATAAATAAATAAATAATGATTTGGAGGAAGGACAACCACAAAGTGGTTCTTCGTCTACCTGATTCCTGGTCGAATTGGAATTTGGAAGTGTTGTTTTTTGAGAAGAGAAAAGAGAAAAACCTCGTGGAGCAAGGAGGAGAACCAACAACAAACTCAACCCACATATGGCGTCAACATCGGGATTTGAACCCGGGTCACATTGGTGGGAAGTGAGCACTCTCAGCACTGTGCCATCCTTGCTATCAAATGATATGGAATCTGAAAATATTGATTAATGAGGATAGAGGGAAACCAGCAGCCTCATGGAGCAAGAAAGAGTACATAACACAACCCATGTGGAGTTGACTGTGAGATTTGAGCCAAGGCCACACTGGTGAGTGGCGAGTGCTCTCAGCAATGCACCACCCTTACCTCCTTGATGTTATGATTCTTACCTTTTAACAACAACTAAATATTGGTAATGTTCATGTTGTTGGGTAAGCGATCAATAGAACTACAGCTTTAAACCTACAGAAGGAGGAGTCTTGGTTGAAGAATGCATCATATAATTTCTAGCACCTTTAACCTACCCAACAAGGAAAGTTAGAAAGACCTGAAGATGTACGAGATTGGCCAAGAGTTGTATGACAGCTATAAGAATATTAGCTTTATGATAAAAAGTCTACAACTTAGCTTTGGTATGGTCTGTGTTTCCTTTTGTCCACTTAGGAAATTTCGGAAAAAAGAAACTCAACAAGATATTTTGTGGAGTAACGACCATTTCAAGTCTTCATCTGAATGAATATTATCTCAAGCAACTAACAATACATATATGTTAACACTTGCTATCAACATTTGATACAACAAACAAATGCCCTTAACTACAATGATTGCAGGTATTTAAACAGTCTGTAATTAGATTCAACCCTTAAATTTGTATTCTACAGTGGAACCCTGTTAGTACAGTCAACAAGGGGACAAAAAAATTTGGCCGTATTAACAAGGATTTCTTTTACAAGAAAATGTATGGCCATTTTGCCAGGCATCCAAAAAAGTGGCTGAATAACGAGGTGACTGCATTACCAAGGTGGCCGTAAGGCGGGGTTTCACTGTATTGTTCTGTGCGTGTGCTAAATGGGCATGCTATTGATGTAACATTGTCATTGTGTAAAAGCTGGATAACGTTTTACTAAATTTTGTAGCTAAGGAAATTAAAGATTTGCCTGCTGTTGCTGTTTTTTTTTAGAAGTGGCCTGTTCTGAGCGGTTTAAATAACAGTAGAGGCATACATGAAGGTTGATGGCTACAACTGATAACATGGCAGATGGCTGTAAGCACAAAATCATAATCTTGCACTTACATTTTGTAAGGGTAAATAATTTCAGATTTCTGCAAAAAAGGATTTTTATGAAGTTCTCCAGAAACGGTGCGAGAAGGCCAATCAATTCCCATCTACATTTCACAGAAGAGCTGGGTACTGACAGAAAATTAATTTAAAGAGAGGTAATGAATCTGATGTACTGGTATTTGTGTCTTAATGCTTATGTTTGATTAAAAAAACATAATATGATATGAAATATAGAGAATATGGGGAAAATATGAAACATAGGTGCTATTCTGATGGCAAAATTATACCCCTGGCCACTAAAAATCCACTAAAATGTACTTTTCAGGGCGGCCAAAATTAACAATATTCCAGGAGAGGTGCCTGGACTCCCTCACGCAAGATGGGGCAGCCCTCCTCCCACATATACGTACCCCAAGCATGGATTATGATCTAATCTTTTGCTGCCTACTTAATAAAGTGAAACCTGAATATAACAAAGTGCCAAGGGACTGGCAAAATTTATACGCTGTCACAAGGTTTCGTTATATCAAGGTACTCTTCCATATGTTCTACTATTACTGGGGTAAAGATAATCATTTGTTATACCAAGGACTTCCGTATACAAAGGTTCATTATATCAAGGTTCCACTGTAACAATTGTTTCACCTTCTGATCTAAATTTTCTGGAGCAGCCTGTGAAGATTCAGCAAAATAAACTTTATAACAGTAAAGTACTGAGTACACTTACATTTTTTATGGCACCATGCCACTGGGTGATGTTCTTCCTTCGTGCCTTTGTGAAATGATCCCACGCTTTCTGCTTCGTTGCTGCTTCCAAAACCCTGCATACAGCTTCACCTAATGATAGTACATAAGAACATAAATCATTAATGATTATTTCATCACACACTTAAGAATAAAAAGTAGCAAAAAATTTGTACACAACATTTCAAAGTTTCATGTCACATCATTATCAAGTGACACGATAACAATTTTACTTCTTCCGCGCTTAGCAAATCTAAATAAGATTTGCCAAGAAAATGTTTAAGAGAAAGCCTATCTTGCTTTAGTAAGACCTCTGATTGAATATGGATGTTGCCCATGGGACCCACAAAATAATTTAAAAACAGATGAGGGCCATTAATTGAGAGTAAGCAGAGATGAGCGGCACGTTTTGTTAGAAACGAATATGGCACCACTCCTGGAATTGTCAAAAACATTCCGAGAAACTCGAGAAGAGAAGGAAAGTGGCATGACTCACAATGATGTTTAAAGTGGTTTCTGGTCTATTAGCTATACAATTTCCACCCTATATATTATTTAAAAGGCGACAGAGCACTAGGCAATTCCATCCTAAGAAATTCATTCAAGTCAGTTCCAAAACAACCAAATACCAACACAGTTTTATCGCACATAAAATCAGAGACTGGAACTCTTTACCAAAAAGAAAAAGCAGTCGGTGGAGGCTTTCAAAATGGCTGTCATGTGCTATCTTTAAAAACTGCTGACCCCAGAACTTTATTATTATTATTTTATTATTAATTTTACTTACTTAATACTCCCACCTTGGTTATATTTTAACATACCCACAGGAACATTTTGCACATCTGCTGTGATGTGGTACACCCTTGCATACAACATGATTATTCCTGAATAGTGATTACTGAGACATTTATCATTATGTCAAATTGCATTAAATATTAAGCATTAAAGACTTAACTTACATTGCTGTTTGATTTCATTGCCTCTTTCCACAGCCTGTTGTTTCTGTTCCTCTACACGTTGTCCATGCTCCTTCCGTCTGCTCACCAACCTTTTGATCAGACTATTGACAGTGTTAAGCAATGCATGGAACACATTCACTGTAGAACGGTTACACTCTCCCCTTTCAAACCAATGTGTTAAAGTACCAAGTGACTCTGTTAAGGCCTGATCATGACGAATCAGGTCCAAAAGATGGAACGCCTGTTTGCGTGTAAACTCAAAGCTAAAATCAAGTTCCTTCTCATCTTGAGGCAGCTGCACTTTCTCCTTGACTACCATGCCACTTTGCACCTCTTCACTACCCCCGGGCAGTTTGTCATAATCAACACGAATGCGACCAATTTTTGTTTTTCTGTCGCAACCATCTCCAATGACCAGTACATGACCGTTGAACTTGACTGCCCTCTCAACAGAGTCAAGTTTGACAAAGCGCAATTGGAAGTGTTTTACTTGTGTACTTGCTCGGACACTGTTTAGGCTTATCTGTTCAATAGGCCCACAGACACTGAAAATCTCCCTGACAATGTCTTCGTCAGCCATGCTTGGAAGACCACCCATGAAGATTGCGCGACATCCTGGTTATTTCCTACTTAATGCCAAAACATTGGTGTCATCTAAGGGGGGTACAAGATAACAATGGCGGCGAAGAAATGCATTCCAGGGAACAGCTAAGTCATTTCGGGATCCATACTTTCTGTTGCTAGGACTAACTTGCCTATCTCTTATGTGTCCCTTAGATCGGACAGGTGACCTTGATCTGCCTCTGCTGTGCATACCAAAGCTTTGCCTCTCCATTATTCTCCCTTCCATATTTCTCTTCATTTCTTTTTGAGCCCATCTCTGGGAACAGGAAATCTACTGGAACTTCCTTGTCCATCAGCCCACGAACTCTATCACGAATCTCACTAGAGTAATTGTCCCTTCCCTGAGATCTCATGTATGGCTCTCTAAGGGACCTCTCTCTATGGTTAAAGTCATGCAGTTCCCTTCTGAAACGATCATCAGTGATTTGCATTCTCTGTCTTCCACAACTTTCTCGACCAAATGATCCTAGACCCATGTTTGACTGAGGAGCTCGTAACCCTTGTAACTGACTCAAAAGCTGCTGGGGATTTCCCAATGGACTCCCGAGTGAAGGTAACAAGTTTAAACCAGTTTGGTTAAAATTAAAAGGATGCTGTCCAGTCATGCCTCCAGCAGCGTAGCTTGTCCGGGATTTTTCAAGTACTAGAAAAAATAGAGTCAAAGACCATATTAATATTTATTATTCATTCAAAATATTTCTCCGTTTCTGATTGACTAAAATCACACGCATAATTCATCATAACCAGCCTTTGTTGACCAAATTTAGAAGAATTTTGCCATATTGAAATGAACCGATGATGTCAAAAATGCAGCAACATTGCAGATTATTGTCTTGTTAACCAAAAAGACCTGAGGACAAGTTTGAGTTGTTTTCGAAGTGAGTAATGGTGGAACATTTTACTAGTTTCATTTTAAACTATTGTCTAAAAATATATAGCAAGAACAGCAAAAAGACACCTCAATGGACAACATCTGATATTTGGAGTATATTTGCAGACCTGACCTGCCCTTTCTCTCCTAAACTTCCCAATAAACATGCACTATTTAACAATGACGGAGGTAAGCACGTTTAGCTTTTTTTTTTAAACTTGAAAAGACTGAAAAAAATTCAGGCTTTTACGGGATTCGAACCATTGACCTCTGCGATACTGGTGCAGCACTCTACCAACTGAACTAACAAGCCAACTGGGAGCAGGTCGTTGAGTTGGTTCGTTAGCGCAGCGCATGTAGAATGTGTTGACTAAAGGGCGCTTTCCATTTTCCAGAACTGACCGGCCAGACCATTCCCATCGTAATGAGAATTTCACTTTTAATCAAAACTATCCAACCAGATCAGTCAAATCCTAAACAGTATGCACGAAGGAGATGGTTTTTAAACAAAACCCTCTGGAAAAAGCCCATTTCATTTGCTAACTGACTGTTCCGGCCGGCAAGCTCTGTAGACCATGACCTTGCATGGTGTGTGCAATCAGTCTGTTGTTTGACAGCCTCGACATCGTGCTTGCTTCATTTCCAATTCTCTTGTTCGACTCACTTTCGAGTGAGAGACTGTGATAGTGGAGCCAAGGTATAATAATTAGTAAAATTTTGCTCATCTTCGATCCATAGCTTCTTCTTCTTTTTTTTTTTTTTTGCATTTTCCGGAACTGTCAGTTGCAACAAGCTCAAAATTTTAGTGTAACTGGATTATACAAAACAAGTTTGTCTTTACTGCTTCCATTTGACATTATTAAAGAAGATAAACTGAAAAGAGACTCACTTTGTTGACTTTGTCATGCTTTCTTTATTTAAACTATTTAACGTATGACGTTCATGCTAAGACAGCTCCTAAAAGTCTTCTCGATAAGTTTGCGAAAATCAATACAAAACATCATTATAATACGCGATTATCTGCAAAAGAGTGCTTCTCTGTCAAATTCTCTACAACTGAAAAAAGGAAAAAATCTTTTACTAGAATAATATTGGTGTGTCTATTTGGAATTCTATTCCACTTTCTGTTAAGACTCTCAACGTTTCTAATTTTCGTAAAAAAAATTAAATCACTACTCCTTAATGTTCTAGGTAATGAAGATAATTATTTGAATGTTAATTATTTCATAGAATATTTTGTGAAGTAAACCTGATATGTTGTATACACCTCCAGTTACAGTCTTTTTCAAATAACAAAATCCCTTGTACTTGAATTTACCCAGGGCTCGAAATTAAAAAAAATGTCTGGTCGAAAATTTGTGACTAGTTACGAAAATTTGGTCGCAACTTTGAAAATGTTAGTCGCGAAATTAATTGAGGCCATTTAATCAAGAAATAAGTAGGCTTTTAAATGATTAACGCTTTAATTTTCATTCTTTCAACAGCTTTCATGTCATTTCGAGACTTAATAGTACAGAACGTTTAGCGTCTCGGACAACACCAGTTCATCTAAACGATCAAGTTGAACCTGTGTTAAGGCACATAAATTAGTGTCTGTTATTTTAGTCAAAGCGATAGATTTCCAAATCGTGAACAGATATTACAGCAGGAAACTGCAGTTCTTAAATGCCTCCAATCTCTGCAAAATAGCAATAACATTTGTACTGGGCGGACATCCGACATGGTTATAGGTTACGTTACGTAACTAAATTCCTTTAGTTTTACCTTTTGTAGGTTTTCCACCGATGACAAAACAAGTAACGAATTCTTTTATATATTAAGCTTTACATCTGAAGTATCAGGGGTGTTACTACAGTGATTATTCAAAGAACCCTGAAGGACTGAATCATTCAATACGACGATACGTGCCATGCGGACATTCCGCCATCTTTGTTTGCTAAACCTCGTTTTCATGTATACGTAGATTCGCAACCCACTTGGAACCGATTTATTTTACATGTAAATCTTTTTTTTAAACTAAAACCGCTCGGTCGATTTCTTTGTTTAAAATGTGACTTTTGAAACAATTTAAGTCGCTTTCATCCGACATAATTGACTCACTAAAGAAGAACACATGTGTATTGTGAGGGCCGTAACGCGGGTCATAAACGCGGGAAAAGTCCTCAGCATGCTGGCGGGACTGTCAGCGGCAAATCAAAACGAAATATGAGCCTGCAATGTACATGTTTACAGAACCCGCTGAAAATGGCGTGCTGTTGAAGAAGGAATATCGTTGCGTGTATGCATTCTAGGTAAATTACGGTAAACCTTCAGATTGTAACAAAATTATAAGACGCTACTTCAATGAATCTTTTTATTTCTAAATTTATTTAAGCAAAAATTCAAGTGCTAGTCCTTTTATTTCGTATCAATTAAGGCAAAACCTAGTCGCAAATTTGAGACTACTCTCGTTTTTCTAGTCGCAAATAAGAAAAATTAAGCCGCAAATGCGACCGTATCGGTCGCAATTTCAAGCCCTGTTACCTATATGTAAGGTGTTTCCTTCTGTATGTTTTTGTATTTCTTCTTTTCTTATGTAATTTAATAACGCCTTTAGTTAAAGTCTTGTCCTGCCTAGATTAGCATTATAGCTATTTGCAGGACATGAAGTATTGTAAACTTTATATTTCTTTAAATAAATACATTGTTGTTGTTGTTGTTGTTCTTGCTACTGAAAACTTGTGGGGCAAATATCGACGCGCACCGAGTGTATTGCCTGATACCCGACCTCCGATTTGCTACCATGTGACCCAAAATAGCCAATTAAATCATGCAAAAATTAATCAGTGGATTATATATAATTAGATATAATTAAACAAATTCACTCCAATTTTTCTTTCTAAAATAATATAGATCATAAAAATAGCTGTAAAATATTCAAACATTTGCATTAGCATCTATAAGAGTATAGACAATTGAAATTGTTGTCTGTTGCAACCGTTGGATTCATTTCACTATCGTGAATTTACGAACAGACAGCATCTTTCACTGGTCCCTTCTGTTATAGACCATGTTATATAAAATTAAATTAAAATAATTATGAGCAATTCAGATGAAAAACTCTAAATTAACTCTCGCAAAATATCATCACCTCATGCAAATGAAACGCTGTTAGGTTTTCGACTTTACAAGAAAAACAATAGAGAGTGAAGAAT
>CALNXK010000824.1:15000-25000 GCA_942486035.1 Porites lobata | reverse complement strand
ATTGAGGTGAGAAAAATTGATATCGCTTTGAATAAACCTATAAGCTTACGGCTATGAATAATTCCCATGTTTTCTTTGCGGCAAATTGAGCGGCAATAATTTTTGTGTTTGCAAGTTTTGCATGATCTTTGAGTTCTTTTATGTGTGCATCAATCAAGGCGGTCAACGGGCAAACGACAACTAAGACGGCCACTTTAGGATAGTTGAACTCTTGATCGTGCAAATATGCACTTACCCTCGGAACGATTTGAAAGATCAGAGAATTCCCGCATCCAGCTGGAAGCACCGCAAACACATCTTTTCGCTTGATGAAGTGTAGCCAGGCTTCTTCCTGGACAGGTTTCAACTCAAGAATATTGGAAAAACAACTATCCAACGCAAATTGTACTGCACCACGAAAGGCTCGCTCGAATTCACCGCTATCGTCCGCCTTTTTCTTTGTTTGAAGTTTCTTCGAGCCAAAAAACCGGTTTTTAGGGCTCCCCGGGAGCATTCCAGAGATTCGGCCAATGAGAGTTCTTGTTAGATCATTATCACTCGGAAAAGTCTAAGACTAAATTCGAACACCAATCAGCGACCGAGTTCAAAATCTGTAGTCACAGAAGTGAGGTTTGTAACTGCCATGACCAGAGGGTTTTTTTCTCCCACTTGTCACGATCGCAGATTCACCGCTCAATTTTCCCTGCAAACAACAGGTAAAAAAGCGTAGAGATGGTGCTGTGGTTCTTTCTACCTGATCAGTATCAAATGAAACCGAAAACTTGATGACAAACATCTGGTTCAAACTAAACCAAAGGGCGAAAATACCACAAGTAACAGATAATGAAAAGAATCTGTAAATGATACTAGCCTTGAAGTTTAAAGTGAGAAAAAAGTTCACGAATCATAGTGCAAGAAAAACAACAGACAGCGAACATTGTACGCTCACATATCGCCAGAGTCACAAGCCACAGAAGTGTAAATTTCTTAAACGACTGCGATGAAGACGATGAAAAAAAGCGACGATGACTCTTTCTTGCAATATCCAAACAAAATTATTAAAACCCCAGCGCTGAGAAAAAGCAGATATTGGCAGTTTCCGACATCACAACAACTGTAACAGTAAATTGTGATTTGTTAAAAAAAAAATAAAAAAACGAAATCAACTTGATAAAAAGCAATCGAAACCTCTAAAGCTATATATCGGGAACACAGTTTAAGTTTTGAGGGCGTTGGACGTAACAAAACTATTACGGAATCTATTCGTCTTGAAAACGGGCCTAAATTTCCATGACTATGCTGACGTCACTTTTATGACTCCACTTTCAGTTTTAAGTGTTCAGTAGCTAAAACCAGGCTTACGCTTGTCTTTAATTTAATTAATTAAAACTCATTGTCTTCAGCAAATTATTTTAATGTATTTTGCCATGTAACTTTAAAAAATCATAACTCTGGTGTTATTTACAGTTCAATATCAAGCTATACCTCATTGGAAAGGAAAAAGAATACCCTTTCGAAAAAGAAAATATTTTGGTGGTAGGAAACCCATAATAATCCACCACAAAAAAATTAAAAACACATATTTTGCATAAAAATTTTTAAAATTTTAAGAACGTCATTTAGCTAGGAAACTTCTTTATTTTGGGTGATATGGTAGTAAGAAATTTTTTTCATCAATATCTAAGCAAAAAAAACACAAAAATCGTTCTAAAATATGGAGCGACTAGAAAATTTTCTCCAAATTTTTTTCCGCACACTGTCATAATTATGCTAGTTAGATTATCACAATTACCATAATCCCTTGGCGTCAACTCGTGACCACATGTTTACTTCCCTAACTAAGACGCTTTGTTTCCTCGATTCCCAAAACAATATCGAGTTAGAGACAAGCAGACATGAATTTGCTGATAGAATTCATCAAAATAAGCAAGAATTTGACAGCCAAAAGCGAAGCGAAGGCAAAACGGGAAGGAAACCGTCGCCGTTTCAAGAACATGTGGCACAGAGTTCGGCGATCGCCGATTTACTGCGATTTACATGCACAGATTCTAAGTGTTTCCTTACCTCAATTTTCGCGTTTGTTTTGCTTGTTATCCTCCAAAATCCTTCAGAATAGTTTGCTTGACTTGTATTTGGTTGACATTCGTCGATACAAACTTTCATTATTCGCAAAACCGGCTCACAAAAATTCCCCGCGACTCGCCATAAAATTCAAAATTTTCGAATTCTCGGTGTGTGACGGTCAACAGTCCACAGGGGCTGGAACTAGGCAGGTGATTGGCCAAATTTGGGAGCAATCGGAAGTAACACAATTTTTTGCGAAATATCTTTGGTCACCGTTCCTCAAGCCCCGATTTCGGCGACCCCGGAAGCCAATTAAACCGCATTTTAAGTTATTAAGTACAAAGACTCTGTCTTTCAGTAGCATACAACATTGTACATCTCAGCTTCAGACCAATTACTGTTTTAAAACGAAACGAGCTACAGCGCAATGCTGCATGCGATGCAAAAAGTTGTAACCTAAAGCACAATTCTGAAAGCGTCTTTCGCTATTTTGCAAGGGCAGTAAATACTAACGAGAGTTTAAAATGTAATAGAAAAGATCTCAGTACTATCTGTAGTTATCGAAGCCTTCAAAAAGTCGGTTATGTTCCTCTGCACACCGTTCGAAAATCATTGTTTGGTATACCGGCGACTGGGCTTTAAACTCGCACCTTGCATAGCTCATCAGCCAGACCACAGGGCGCCCACACAATCTGTTTGTGTAGCCGATTGTTATTTTATAGTAAATGTACTGGATTTACCGTTTGCTTCACCTATAGCGATATATCGCTAACTATGTATATAAATCAATGATAAATAAACGTTGAATTACCTTACCTGTGGTGTATAGTCGTCCTTTTGCCTCAAAAGCGGTTTTTGAGCGATTTTGAATGAATTTGACTTTCGCCGTTGACTGTTCCATATAATATTATATGGAACAGTCAAAGGCGAACTCAAATTCATTCAAAATCGCTCAAAAAACCGCTTTTGAGGCAAAAGGACGACTATACACCACAGGTAAGGTAATTCAACGTTTATTTATCATTGATTTATATACACAGTTAGCGATATATCGCTATAGGTGAAGCAAACGGTAAATCCAGTACATTTACTGTAAAATAACAATCGGCTACACAAACAGATTGTGTGGGTGCCCTGTGGCCAGACTAGACGAAGCTAGACGAGATTCACCTGATCACCGTAGTGTCCGTAATAAAGAGGTTAAGTTTATATAAATTTACTCTCTGGGGCCGAGATTTACTGTCCGTTGTCTGTATTATAGAGGGGTTTTTTTGAGAAAATATAGGAAAATTTTGTCGGGACATTGGAAACTGTCCGTAATACTGGTAATAGAGAAGTGTCCGTACCGAGAGGTTCGACTGTACAATTGATTGAAACTTATCAGTGTGCAATTTTCCTTAATGCGCTTTACATTAAGCCAAACAGAACAAAAATGAATAAAATGTACAAGCAGAGAAAAAGACCAAATGATAATAGATGTAATAATAATAATAATTAATAATAATAATAATAATAACAAAACAACAATAATAATGATAATAATAATAAACGAATTATTAGAAAAGTGATGGGGGAGGTGGGGAATTTTCAGCTTACACAATTTTTTTTTTTCGCTCACTGCTTGTGCAGTAATAGAGAGGTGTCCGTACCGAGAGGTTTGACGGTACAATTAATTGAAACTTATCAGTGTGCAATGTTCCTTAATGCGCTTTACATTAAGCCAAACAGAAGAAAAATGAATGAAATGTACAAGCAGAGAAAAAGACTAAATGATAATAGATGTAATAATAATAATAATAATAATAATAATAATGATAATAATAATAAACGAATTATTAATACCCTACTACTCTACTGCGCTTAACAGTAAGTTTAAAAGACTAAAAATGAATAAAAAATTACTAACAGGTAAAAGATCTAAAAAATAATGATAATAAAATAAATAATAAAATAAACAAAATAAATACTCTACTACAAATTAAAAGCTTCTCTAAAAAGATATGTTTTAACACTGGCATTTAAAATTTGAAAGAGAAACACTGGATATTTTACTGGGAAGAATGTTCCAGAGCTTCGGGGCTGCCCCTAGCATAGGAACCTCTAGCATAATTTTTCGCTGGATCTAAGGGAATATCTGGTTGATGTTGTCCGGCTGATCAATCTGCAAATATAATCAGGGGCCATGCCGTGAATAGCTTTTGAAGTAATAACGAAAAATTTAAACTCCAAGCGGTACTTAATGGGCAGCCACTGAAGCTGAGATAAGACTGGCATTATAGGGTTATATGGCAAAACTTAGTTTGCTTGAGAATAAGTCTTGCAACTGCATTTTGTGCGTCTGCTATGTGCTAACCTTTTTATATTATATTTTACGCATAATGTAATGTCTAGCTTGTTTTAAATAATTATTTTCCTTTCTCTCTTTCGTTCAGTCAGCCGAATTACCGAAAACATGCAGTGAAATAAACCAGAACGACGCAAAAGCCCCAAGTGGCAGTTATCAAAGGAATACCGCGACGTTAATGACTTATTCATGCAGTCATTCATTGGTCAAACCATTTACATGATTACTAATTTGAAACGAGAAATGCCAAAGTATAAAGCAACTCAAGTGCGGAACAATGTTATTTTAATCATACTGATAGCGTTACAGGTATTTCAGCCAGTTTATACATATCTCATAAGGATTTTGCAAAGCATTAAAACAATAGTTAAATATGTAATCCCTAGATTCTTATTTAAACCCCTCCGTCTATAATTTACAATACTGACAGTAATAAATACAGGGTAACTTGTAGTCGGAAATCCTTTGAAACTCCACCGGAGCATGGGAGTGCGGAGTGCGTGGAGGAATGCCAGTGAATATAGAAGACAGGTAATTCTTCATTCCAACCATTGCAAGGTTTTCTTTTATGTATATACTGACTTTAAGTCACCCTATACTCTATTGAGAGTTTAAAGCCACAGGTGGCCCACGGAAGAAAAACCTTTGTCTCATATTGCCTTGAAACCCGGGGGCTTCTAAGCGAGATTTCACCGAAATGGCGGGGCAATGATCAAACCTTTTTTTTGTATCCTAAATTACCAAGATGGATGTTTTAAGGCCCTTCTCGTTAAAGTTTTTCTCCTTTTTGAAGGCTCTCTCTTTCTCTCTCTTTTTTTAAGGTACGTTATTTTTGGTCATGGAACTATATCTCATCAGAGGCTTGAGCTAACGCTGGTTTGTATTTTAAGAAGGGTACTTAACCCGATAACTGTCTTCTAAAAAACATAAAAAAAACTTTGTTTTAATTTAACATCTTGCGCCCATAGAGAAACTAAATGGTTATTATTTTATGACAAATCTGTGGGTGCTTAAAAAAAACTAATATTTCAGCCCAAACGTTTTCAACCTTCTGAATGACGAGCATTTTAGCAACCAGATATCACACTCTTTTGTATTGCATTGTCGGTGAAAGGGTAAGACATTACGTCAATCGTTCACGAAAAATTGGCTGTGCACTGAAAACAACTTCGGTGCAATCCAACATGGCGGTTGATCTCAGATAGTGGCTAACTTTTAAGGCTTCTCATTCAGTTAAAACCTTAATCACTGTTAATAGCTTTATACTTCTTTGATCGCATCCGCTGATTGTTGGAAATCCTACTCAGTCCCCCTTTTTTTCTGCATGAAAGATTAGTCTATAAATAGCCTGGTAAAAATCTTAACACGTTATAAGGGAGATTTACATTCCTGGATGATGGGCTCCTGACTAGATTTGGAAGGCCCTACTGTTACACAATTTTTTTTTTTTTTTTATGTTTAAAGCTCTTTTTATGTTTGTTTTAATTCTTTCAGTATTTTCTTCGCTTAGTTTCTAAGTCAATAACTATGCATTTATGTGTTTATGTTACTTTTAAGGCTCGTCATTCAGTTAAAACCTTAATCACTATTGATAGCTTTATACTTCTTTGATAGCATCCGCTGATTGCTGGAAATCCTACTCAGTCCCACTTTTTAGTTTCGTGAAAGATCAATCTATAAATAGCCTAGTAAAAGTCTAAACACACTGTAAGAGAGGTTTACATTCCTGGATGATGGGCTCCTGATTAGATCTGGATGGCCTTACTGTTACACACCTTTTGTTATAATTAAAGCTCCTTTTTTGTTAGTTTTAATTCTTTCAGTATTTTCTTGGCTTAGTTTCTAAGTCCATTACATGCTGATTTAGCTGTTTATAATACTTGTTCCGTCTTAAACTGTCCGATTATTGGGGATGCTCCTTCTTCTCCATATCAATCAGCACTAGCTTCAGGTGGCACGTTGTAATACGGATGATATTCATTGTGTTTGTTTACATCCAAATATGGTGCATCCCTTTCCATTATCACCTCCATTTTTTCGATCAAACGGTAGAAACTGGGACGAATGGAAGGGTCTTCGTTCCAACATTCAGTAATCAGCTCATATCTGTTATGAATAGAAAAAAAGAACTATTCAATGCTTAGAAGAGCTCCAGTCAATTATTAGACAGTGTCAATAGACCTCTTTATAGCTTGTATGTTTTGGTTTCCAAAAAGAGGTCCCAGGGGAATTGGACCGTTAGACATGACAAATATTGGGAAAACAAAACATTCAAGCGAAGGAGGTCTATTGGAATAAAAGAAATTTTTTTAGTAGAATATATGGGCTTCTTAGCTTCATGAGTTTACAGGGAGGCTCCACCCTGAGGTCCAACCCCTTTTATACAGCATTTTTGACAGAAAAGGTACCCCTTTCATATACATTCCTTTCCTGCCTACCTTGAAAAATGGTACGACTACTTCACTTTTTAAGCCATTAAACCCTTAACATAAAGCCTACAATAAAGGTGCATCTGTTTAAAATATCTTTAATGTAAATTACCGAAGGTACAAAATGTCGTACCATTTCACACATTTCATACTCGTGAAATTCCTACCTTTCCATATACATGTGGCCTAAAAAGGTACTCCTTTTGGGTGAAGCTTCCACGTAAAGCCCATTAAAATGGGCTCTTGGAACGTTTAGGTTATCACGTGATTCCCCATTCCTTCATCCAGCCGTTATTATTTAGATCTCTGCCCCCAGGTCCAACCCCTTATCCTTTTGAGTATCGTTTTTGACAGAAAAGAACTTTAACTTTATCCCTTAAGCTTTTCATTGCTGAAAAATGCACTTCCTTTTTAATATGAATAAATAACAAACTAGAAAATTTGCTCGACTTTTTCACAGCCAAAAAATCTTATCTGGTTCTCTTAAGTCATTTTACAGATCATATACTTCGACTAGCAAAATTCCTACACCAGAAGACTGAGAGAGGTACCCCTTTTGGGGGGTGCCTCCCCAGTACAGGGAGTACTCTCCCGGCCCAAGAAAGAGATTAACCTGATCACCGCTAATGTTGCCTTTATTGACCATAAAGCTTGGAGGGTTTCCTTGTTCAAAGAGTGAGGATCTTAACAAAAGTTTTCCGTTGCCGCCCGTCTGGTCAGTATTGAATATGATCAAAGAAGGCGTTAAAATATTTGACGAATTTGTATGCTGTACAGCTCGGTGTGAAATGTAACTGAGCAGACGCATAGAAAAATCGAATCTGTTAAATCTAAGACCACTCTAATCAAGAAACGTACACGTCATCGGAGCACATGTCAGGCCTTTCCATGCGATAACCAGTACCGAGCAGTCGATACAACTCTGAGTTGGTCAGCGTGGGGTATGGTACGCCTCCTGACGATTGCGAGAAACAAAATAAATGATTACATATCGGCAACTGAATACATGCAATTTTCCATTAGACAGATTTCTATTAAAGATGCCTTCTTAGTCGATTGTCACTTCTCCTTATATAAACTCAATAAGGCCATTTTGCAAAAATGGTTGATTGAAGGGAGGTCTGATATATAGCCAGTGCATTTAAATGTGTAATAAAAGAAGGCAGGGTGATTAACAATAAGGCTCTCGTTTCCAGTCATCACTGAAATGCTCGCAAATTTAATAAACAATTATTGGATGAGGTTGAGCATGATATCATGAATTATCAAAACCGAGGTATGTGTTATCAGATAATACAGACACGAGGTTTTGATAATTCATGATATCATGCGAAAACCGAATTCAATAATTGTTTTATTATACATTTTTTAAACAATAGGCAAAAGAAGACATTCAGCCATTCTGTTTCTGAGGAGAACACTCCAAGGAGCTTGGTAACCAGCCAGACGTTGAACTTGGCATGATAAATGCAATATCTGCAGCAGATATTGCATTTATCATGTCAAGTTCACGAGCTATTGTGAATTGATTGAATGCTCTCGACCTATCAGATTTTTCATAGTGAGTCTGATGTATAATAATACGTGTTGTCACATACGGTTATCAACTAGGAGACGTCTCATAGCACTTAATCAATTAAAACAGAGCCCAGATCAAACAAGAAAATTCAAACTTGCCGCAAATGAAACATTATGAAACATTGTTTTCGCCCTTCCTGGTAGCAGTAACCTTGATAACAGTCGTTACATCGCACCATGGCAAAAGGGGAAAGGTGGGTTCAGGCACGGTCCCCTAGCTTAATTCCCTTGGAAGCTCAAAACTTTGCAGTGTGAAACCATTATCCTGCGAGTGGTACATGAGTTTTCAACATTTTGACATCATTTCTACGGTCGATAAGAGTCATAGACCATGGAAAATGTTTTTTTTTTATTTGTCAGTCACCTCAAAATTAACATGAGAACAATAAACTGCAAAATTACCGTCCACTCACCCAAGGTAGCCATTTCCCAAAGAACAACACCAAAAGACCAACTATGAAAAAAAAAAAACAAAGAGATTATAAATATGTACAGATTCACGATATTTAGATTGTTTATTTCCCTGTTTATCTCTTAATTCCTTCTACTTGTCGTGGACGAGCCCAAAATGCGTGTACTTTTGAGTTTTGGATGTAATTGAAAAATTTAGTTGAAAACTGTCTCAACGAGAGGAAACTGTTCACTGCATGTAAATCACTGCTTAACCTATCGAAGTGTGCCAGTCTCCCTCTACATTCCGATATTAATCAATTAATGGCTAAAGATTTTGACAAGTTCTTCCGTGACAAAATTAACTCCATTCGGCTTGAGATTGCTCGTCAGGGTAGCACTTCCGACGTTGGCGAATCCCACTTTGCACTTGAAGGCCCCTCTTTTTCTGAATTTCGTCTTCTTTCTAAAACCGAAGTTCATGAATTAATCAAATCATCTACAAAGACGACTTGTTCTCTTAACTCAAATCCTACTAGGCTTTTTACTGAGTGTCTTGATGTATTACCTCCTCCAATTACGAAATTAACCGTTCGCTGGAATTAGGCTATTTTCCTCTTATCTGAAAGCGCGCTTTGTTAAAACACTGCAAAAGAAGGAGGGTCTCGATCCCTTCTTTAAGAACTATACACCTGTGAGTAACCTCGCATATGCCTCAAAAATTGTGGAGACTGCGGTCGCCAAGCAACTTCAACATTATTTATTCAGCAATGATCTCTTCCCTGTTCTGTCACGATTTTGGAAGAGCAGTTCCCAGCGCCGAGATATACTGCGGCAAGTAAAACAGGTAATACCGTCATTTCGTTGCTATGACAACTCCGATGCCGTTGCAACCCTGATCATGACAAATTTTCATCTTTATCTAATACAACTGTTGTGGCAATTTTTCCAAAACTTTGTTTATGGCGACGTAGTTTATGCTCAAACTTGGCAGGTATTCACCCTGAAAAACTGTATCGAGCCACCTTTTAAGCAACCCGCATTTATATCTAAAGCGACACTTGGTGACGGGTCGTTTACTTGAGCAGCACCAAAACTCTGGAATGCATTGCCATTTGAAGTCAGAGACTCCAAGTCGTTGGACATTTTAAAATCAAAGCTAAAGACGCACCTTTTCCTTTAGCATTTTTATCATATAGTAGTATTATTAGGCAGT
>CALNXK010000824.1:0-12500 GCA_942486035.1 Porites lobata | reverse complement strand
AATAAGTAACTAACGGATAAAAAGATAAAAATAACATAATTCGCTTAAGCCAGACAAGAGCCACGGAATATACAAGTATTATCTATTGAAAGTAACTTCAAAGTGACCAGTCTAGAGCTAGATAAAATTTACTTTGGGTTCAGGGTACTGTTTTCAAGTCTAGGATGAAATCCACGCCCACAGTTTGATGTTTACCCAGAAAGCTTTGGTCACCTGCTGATACACGTCCTACTGACTAAAAACAACAAACCCACCATTTTACTAGACGATTCCTTATATCAGCCATCGTTCTGGAGGTCACAAGCCCGCAACTAAAAATAGCTCAAGAGAATGAAAACAAGACGCTGAAACGTAAATCCAAGACAGCGCAGAAAAGGTACACCATCAACGAAACACATTAGTGGCACAGGAACACCAAGATCACGTTGTGTCCTTCTAACGTGAAACGTAAGCAAAATAAGGCGCCTTAGAGGCAAATTCTTCTTCATTAGTGAATAATTAATTATGGTGTTTTTGTTTTCGTCTTACATCTACTTCGGTGGAAGTCGATGGAATCACTTCAAGAACGGCATCTTTGTTGCTTTGTTGCGGACACACTGCAATGTCGTCTTGGTCTTGGTCTATAGAAGATTGATCCTCCTTAACTTCATACTCATCAGCCAAACTTTGCTAAATGATTAAATAAAATGGCGTTCACATTTACATGTAGAAAAAATGTAAAGCTATTGCTGGTTTTCACTGTCATGCTATTAAAAATAAAAATCAAAACCGTTTAATAGGTAAAGTCTAGAATCAGGGAAATAAAAGAAGGTAAATATACAAAGGCCCTCGCCAAGATTCAGGTCGGTGCAATTTTTCAAGCGCGAGAAATTCGGAGAATTTTTTTACCTACATTTATAGAGCTTTATATGGAGACGCAATGTTGGTGTCCATCCGGATGGTCACTAACATGGCGGCCGGAAACCAACAGAAACATGTGTCACGGAGTTGTGCTACTTAAGGGTGAATTCATCTCTTGAGGAACTCATTAACATTGATACTAATACAATGACCATTCAGATAGCAAAATCCCCCCAACAGAGTCACTTTTTCAGCCTTCATGGCAGCTCCCTCGTCCGCCATGTAAATAGCCTGCGAGCAAGCTCTCCGGAGCGCTCTGGCGGCTGGGCGGGAAAGGGAAGGAGAGCTTAGAGCTAAATCTCTAGAAAATAAATAAGTCGATGCGAAATGCTGATTGGCGGGGATGACATTAATAATCAGGCCATTCATTACCCTTGGCACATGTTTTTCAATGTTTGTTTGCAATCGCGCTCGTTTCCGCTTCGCGCTGATTGGCGGAAATCTGACAGCTCAGTCGACGGGGAGCCACAGGCGAATTGGAGGTAGAATTCAAGTTCCAGAGACGTAGTTGCAAGCTCTCCTTCCTTTTCCTGCCCCGCCGCCAGAGCGCCCCGGAGAGCTTGCTCGCAGGCTACCACGTAAATGCCGCGTCACGCAAAAGCTTAGAAATTTAAGCGTACTGTATCACAAAACGAAGAACCTTTTCGCAGTGAAAATTTTTCTAAATATTAGTTTTAGCTGCTCTAATAATTCATGAAACTAAGAACTCAGGAGGATCGATAATTCTTTCCTTGGAGTTTTTGATGACGTAATGTGTAAATCAGCAAAATTTAAATATTTTCTGACGCAATCTCGCCTATAACTCAATAATGAAAACTTGGAGTCAACTGAGGTTAGACAGACACTGAGCTGATATTTCTATTTGTGACCCCAAATTGGGATACGCTAGAAACTACATGCAAGCCTTCATAAAGTGTTCCGCATGAATGATTCTCACGCGTGAGGTTGGGGCACCTATGCAAAAACCATGACATTTCACGGGCACAAGAACAAGACTTTAGTAAAAGAATTTAAGGGCAAAAAAGTTTTAACGTTCGCAAACCACAACGTTCCACTTCTTATGTCACGGTCGCTTGTAACGCGCTATCTTTCCACTTAAAGGTCACGTTTAACGTTATCCAACGCACGTAAAGAAGGAAGGTGTTACATTACACCCTTCGTTACGTGAAAAAAGGAAACGTGTAAGGTTTAGGCCCAGTCCACACGAATCCGGATATTTTTGAAACCGCACCCTTTTTAATACGAATCAGCCTTCCATTTTCTACACGAAAACGGTAAATCCGCTCATCGAGATTGCATTGAAACCCCTTCCAGAGTGGATTTCTTTTTTTTTTGATCCGTCGGGTTTGGCGCGTTCGTGAAGACGACTGAAACCGGATATTTTTAAATCAACGTCATAAACTCGGGTCCAGGCTTACTTGGGAACTTGAAAAATTTAAAGTAGAGGCCAACAACCCTCTGTCTACTTTCGCTCCAGACGAATGAATTGGCCTTTATCTAGTTATTTCTCTTTGACATTCCCACTTGAGAAGTGTATGAAATGTTACCCTAAAACACTGGAACTGGGAAGGATATACGGCCAGTGAAATCACACCGCTGGCCCGAGTGCAGTTGCAATTGCAAACCGCAGTAGCGTATTCGTGTGATAGCGTGAAACTGGATACACCACTCCAAATTTAAGTTGACGCAAAAATAAAGTAATCGGTTTCACCGAATCCGGATTCTTGTTGTTGTCGCCTTAAACACTTCCTTCTTACATCAGACAGATCGTGAGTGGCCGAAGCCATGTCCTGTGTAACGTCATCCAGGCGCAATGAAGCCATTTCCATGGTCACTTGTGTCTTCTTTTCCTTTGCCTTCGTCGAAATTTTGCTTTCCTGTCCTTCCTGTGCGTGAAGGGAAGACAGATTAATCCTCCCGTCCATTCGACGAAAGCGTTTGTCAGGAAGAACATGCCTAAAAGCGGTTGTTTCTTGGTGTTTCGGATTGGTGCAATTACCAAATGACGTAAAACAAAGATTAACAGCAACACCATGAAACATCTTAAAGCATTCATGCTTGTTGAGCCTCAATTTAAGTACCCAGAATGTCAGCAAAAACGGGACTGTGCCACTGGCTGGAAAATTCTCCCGCTTTTTGAAAAGCGCGCGAAAGTAATTAGGGACCGGTCATTACTTATTAACAGCGGGGGGAGGATTTGGGGGCTAAACAAGGTGAAATTTAGCCGATCCCCCCTTTGAATGTTACTTCACTGAAGTGATCCCCCATAATAACTTTTGATGACTTTCGCGATCCCTCCTCCCCACATGTCCTCATTTTCCAAGCAAATTTGAGTGGCCAACCGTCTGAATCCTTCCAAAGTTTTCAGCGATCCCACCTTTTGGGTTCTCAGTTACAACTGATCCCCCCTTTTGTTCTTCCAAAATCAAGTGACCCCCCCTAAAATCCCCCCTCCCCTCCCGCGGCGATAAATAATGACCGGTCCCTTAAATCAGAAAATATATGTTGTAGTTAATTTTTTATTTCAGTTAATTTTTATTTTTCCATTGTTTTGGGGTATGGTAATGTATGCTAATGAATTTAAAAGAAAGGAAAAACAAAAATTAACTGAAATTAAAAATTAACTGCAACATATACATGTAGATTCATTTGCCATACCTGCAAAGTTTTATCGAGTGCACGCGTGGGTGCTTCGATTGATCGTATTCTGGTATAAGCGTTACCCAGAAAGATTTCTCTAAGAACATTTCATCGTAACCAGTAATAAAGCTACATTAACATACAACTGAAAATTCTTTACATCAGACAGATCGTGAGTGGTATTGTGGATGCAGTCAATGGCTCAGCAAGTGAGTTTAGCTTATTTTGGAGCACGGTCAATAGAATAATTTAAAGAAAGAGATGTCGAACTTTACTTTCGTGGAAAATTGTTGCTTATTTTCCAGTAAGTTTCCTCATTGTCTGCATGCCTTATCCGCGTTCAATATAATTAAATTTAAGAAAAAAAAAAGACGTTGTTAAGTAGTTCTTTTCTACAAGATGGCCTAGAAAAGTCGACGCCAGAGCCTGTCGGACATCATCATTGCTCTCTTTTGATAATGATATATAAAATTAAGGAAAACAAATTCAATGAAATATTTAAGTATTTCTTCCATACAAGTTGGCCTTGAAGAGTCGACGCCAGATCCTGTCGGACTTCATCATTAATGCTTTTTTCTGGTAACGAAGTCAATTCCATGTTTTCGTTCGTCTGCTGCTCCGGCTTTGTCCGATCTTTAGCAGGTTTACTTTCCTTTGTAAAAAAAAACAACAACAACAAAAACAAAAACCTTAATTTATCGGTCCAGTACTGGCCATTTTCTTCGTTTAACCATTATCATTCTTTATGATAATATATCGTGGAATCTTGTATTCTATCCGTTCAAGTATACCTCAAATTTCCACTCTGTTGTTACTCTATGCAATGAATTTCGGTGAATTAAAGACTAAAGTTCAACAAAAACCAGATGACCTACAGATGCCAGGAAAAAATCTAGTTAAAACGTACTTAGTCTAAATAAATAAATTTGAAGATTAACTCATGATTACGTTTTGTGGTATGAGAAACACTTATGAAGGCACAACCACAACGACAAACCTGATCAGTAAAATCTTTTAGGCCTGATCAGTAAAATCTTCAATACCAAATTTAGTTTTGTGGTAAGCCTACTTGATCCCCAAATCTTTCTCTGATTTTTCTAAACGTCTTTATAGTTAACTAATTCTTTCATAAACAGGCGCTTCTCGGTTTCCCGATCATTGAATAAGGAGATAACGTTTGCATATTACACTTGAAAGACTTGCGCAATCGATAAAAATCGATATCAGAAAATAAGTTGTCAGCGCTATCGTTTTTAACTAATTTAACGATATTACCGATTGCCTCTCAGGTTCAAAACCCAATAATGCATTGTTTTACAGCAAATTATATTAGAAATATGCAGATGTTTTCTGTTTTAAATGATGATTTTATCTCACATTTTTATCATGTTTTATGGTCATGCTACTTCTCTTTTCATTTAGTTGCGGAGTTCATTATCTACTTTATTTTGCATATTTACAGAACGATTTAAATGATCCTTTCCAATATTTTTTTGAAGAAGCAATTTAAGGGCCTTGCTGAAAAACTGTACACTGATCAGTATCCTCACCACTTGAACCAGGCCCGTAGGAACGAAGCTGAAAGTGACAGGGCACGACTGTTGTGGGCCGAGACCCCTCCCCCGCCAAATCTTTAAAGTGTCTAAACAGTCAAACCCCGTTAATACGGACATTGAGGGGGACATAGAAAGTGTCCGTATTAACGGGGTGTTCGTATAGAGCGGATGTCGCGGTTTCGCTCTAATGCAGACTGGGCCATTTATTAAGAACTTTTAGATATAGTTTATATCCACTTTCAGGTAATATTTAACCTGTATTGTGGTACATAAAACATGAACGGCTACGTAACATTTGAATCTAGACTGAAATGATGACAATTAGCCGAGTATAGTACACATGTTATAGACAGGCTGTACCAGACAAAAGAAAAAAAGGGACCGGTGTCCGGGCGCCGAGTGTCCACTCAAATTTACTGCGGCAGTGGAGGCCATGGAACTTATTTAAACCAGTATGACCACCGTAGTTGAAAATATAGTGGTTTCCGTCAGTACTAATTAATTAGCTAAATGTTCAACGTAGGTCGACTTCTGAAAAGTGTCCAAATTTTGACAACCTGCGAGAGTTTTCAGTGAAGAAGTCGTTGGCAACATCAATCAGCAACATCAATTTGTCCGCGCCTTCCTTGTATACCGATATCAGCGCGCAAAAGGTTGTTCATCCGTGTTTTGCGTCATGGTAGAGCTAGGATAATTCTGATTCTTTTTGAGGCACTGAAAGACCTTTCACTCAAAGCACTTGAGGCATACATAACTGATATCAGTTTCACTAAAACTGTTGCAGTCTCATTGAATGAAGCACCTGCATTAAGAGATTCTATTATGGATGACAGAGGCTATGGCACTTTCTCGAGCATGCATTTTCAAACTAGTAAGCTGCGTCTCAAGACGTTCCTTGTTCATATCTGGACCATGAAAGTTTCAGGTTGATAATGGCTAACTTGAGAAATCGCCTCCTGAAACCGCTTTGTTAAGCAAGTCTTCGAGGTTCGTATTAATAGATTTTAGGGATGTAGAGTGAGATTTTGAAGGTGTACGCAAAGGGAAAAAAGTTAGAAGGCCGAAGGCACTGCAAATTAGGGGGTCTGGGGGCATGCTCCGCCAGAAAATTTTTAAATTTAGGGGCTCGGAAATGCTATTTTCTGCGTTATCCACAGCACATTTTGAAAAATACGAAAGAAAATGCAAATGGTTAGTATATATTTTACCCATCTCTGATGTTGTCGTTAAGGTACGATGTTAACGGAAAGAAAGGTAAAACAACCATCAAGGAAATTACAACAAAAGGACGAGATCAGTAGTCTTTATGACAGCCGTCTCTCCTTGTCTTCCCTGCGAAAGGAAACATCCCTTGTGATTAGGAGCGAGGAGAGATGGTTTTACGCGCTGGCTAAGGTCGAGACGGGGATTTAAACAGACTTGAGAGGTTACAAAATTAACCCTATCAACACATTTTGTAAATCGAAGGGGGAATTGCGTTGTGTTATTCACTCAGTATTTTAGACGGTAAAGTGGTAGTCTTCTTCTTTTTTTAATTGTCGCCCAAAAAGTGGGGGGGCATGGGCCTACTCGGCCCCCTTACTCCTACGGCCCTGAATGAGCTATACATTGTAGGGTTCAACTTGAACAGTTTCCAGTGCAAGCAAGCTGAGTCAGTTGTTTATAACTCTTTTTTATCCTGTCGATTGGCCGAAAATGTTTCGTTAGAATATTGAGTGTAATTTGTGAAATAAATTTCGCTACAAATTTAACCGTCCAAAGCCACATAAATAATGTACTTATGTTCGGAAACAACGTTCTTTGCCAAAGTTAACCTAATTGAGTAACCGCTGATTAAAAACGACAACTCCGATAAAAATCGATTAAAGTCGATAATTATCCATTAGCAACAACTTTTTCCTCTCTCGATTTTTATAGATTTTCAACTTCATCAATCGCTCTTTATCGAGATTTATCCATTATTATCGATTATCGACTCTATCGATCGCACTAGTCAGGATTACAAGGATTACACGAGAGTTCCTTTCATGAGCTACAATACAAGCCTTAACCACGTTTAAGTTGAGTTAAGCAGTTTTTCCATAAATATATAGTAGAAATAAACGTTATCTAAAATCTTTTAGCCCTCCTGATTGACTTCTCTCATACTTCCTCACCGAGATGATAAGAAGTCGACGCTGTGTCCTCGCTGTTATCCTGTAGTAATGGGGTCATTTCCATACTCAATTGTATTTTCTCCGCTTGCTTTATCTGTTTCTTAGCAAGTTTACTGACCAGTGTGGAAATGAATAAATTCAGGAATTTAAGGGATATGCAAAAAGTCTCGCTAAGATTCAGGTCTGAGCGGTTTTTTCGTTTGCGAGGTATTCGGAGAAATGTGTTACCCAAATTTATAGAACTTGATTTTGAAACGCCAGCCGTGTTGGCGTCCCTCTGAGGAACACAGATATGGCGGCCGGAAACTAACAGAAACATTGCCATAAAACGAGTACTCATCTCTAGAGAGCTCATAAGCATTAAACTTAATACTTATTCAAAAAACAAGGACTGTTCAGGTAGCAAAATCAAAAACGAAAAGATATGTCGCTCTTTAACCTACAGTAACGTGACAGCTTTTGCTTATGTTTTGTTGCCCTATTATTGTCGCGTCACGCAATATATTAGAATATTCAAACGCGTTCTGTCACAAGATGAAGATCCCTTTCGAACTGAAACTTTGTAGAAATACACGTGTTCAGTATGTCCTAATAGTTCACTAAATTGAAACTCAGAAGGATAAATAATTCTTTGTTTTGAATTATGATTACGTTACGTGCAAACCATTCAACAACAATCGGATGGGTAGATTAGATAGCTTAGCGTCAACCAGACATAAAACAAACAAGCAGTCTGGATAATAAACGTTTTAGGACAGAGCTAGTATGGAAAGTTAAACTACAGTTTATATACAAGCCTACATGATCTCTGGTCTCTCCCTGATCTTTCAGAACCTCTTTGTCGGCATAAGATCTCTCGGTAGCTTGAAGTTCTTTGATCTAAACATCAAGCAAGTAACAAAAACGGTACTTTACGTCTGCATGGTACCAAAATATATTCGTAATGTTGTCTCCCTATATCTGTTTCTTGATAGTTTCGTTATAAACTAATTGTAAAATTGTTCATCTCCTTACCTTTTTCCTTCTGCGGCGTAGCCACGTCAGCAGGTCACCACAAGGAACGTATTCTATAACCAGGAACATTTTCTCCTGAAGCATGCAGCATCCAACCATGGATACAACGTTCTTGTGTGAACCCAACAGCTTCATCTGTTCAATCTCAAACGTGAACTCTTCTTTCTGTGCTTCAGATGGATTATCTAAAGAAAATTAAATAAAATGACATTGATTTTATTAACGTTCAGTTCTTCAGCATTATTCAGCGCAAAATGTTTCATTTCAAAAACATGTTCGTCCATTTTTACCACTTCCCATTCATCCTCTAATGCACAAGGGTATATACAGACGTGTTCTACCTTGTAATAGATTATTGAGAAATATTCAGAGTACTATTTTTATTTTACCACTGCGCCCTCCCAGCAACCCCGCGAGGTACTCCTGGAAAATCGGGTGGTGGTGTGATGTGACTATGTGTTTCCTTCACTACCTAAACCGCTGTTCATAAAAGGCGAAAGAAAAAAAATGGATCGATAAATAAATAAATAAACAAATAAATAATAAACCAACAATAAAGTAAAATGAAATATATACAGACCTGGTACAAGGCAGAGCAAAAGCGAATCGTGTTTCACGTTTTATCTGTTTTTCCCAAATCGTGGAAATCTTTTCCCAATTTCACACATAAAGGGGTTAAAAACCATGTCCTTCGGCCCCGCTCACACTTGTATAGCTTCTAATAAGGAAATACCCCCTGTGTCTAGACGTGAGCATGGTGATGTCGTAGCTCAGTTTCATAATTTCTTCCCCTTAGTTTTTCAAATTATCAAATGACTTGCGGTGTAAACTGGGCAACATGGATCACAAAAAGGGGAGACCACATCATCAGATGCATCCGATCCTTCCTTCAGAAAGAGTTGTCATACATGTATTCACTAGAGGCTGCATTTTTAAAACTTATTTTCATTATTGGCTTTAACTCAGGCTCTGTAGATCAATTTACTTTTTTTTTGGTTTTGGGGAAAGGTAAATTCGTAAGAGATGCATTTGTTTAGAGCTAATAGGCTTAAACCTACTTTTTTGGAACTTAACAGCCTTTTTCACACTTACATAATGAATAAAGAAACCACAAATTACTTGCACTTCCAACTTTGCCGTGCTCTTCACCAACGAGAGACAATCCCGATTTTAAAAATGCAATGTCTTTAGGTGGTGTAATTTGTTTTAATGCCATGGGGTCACGTCTTCGAAAAGAGTCGAGTTTTCTTTTTTCTGTTTAAATCTGCTTTGAGATCTTAAAGTTCCCAGAGAGTTATTTAAATCCAAAAGGGTTCTCACAGATTTTTTTGAGGGGAGGGGCGGCTGTACACAGGCTAACAGTAAGTAGTATGAAGAGGACTGAAAGCCAGTTAAGACTTTATGCCTTTGTCTATGAGGATAAAGTCAGTATTTCTTACCATTTAAAACTTTGACAGCCACCAGCTGTGCTGCCTTCTTTGCGGATGATACAGGCCATTTTGAAGTCTCCTCATTGTCCAACACCTCAATCTCATCTCTCTGTCTAAATTGTGCTTTGTAAACAACACCAAATTCTCCTCTCCCCAGCTCTTCATCAAACTCTATTTGCTCAGGCAGAATTTCCCACCTGTCAGGAGGAATAATCTCGTCTTGTGAATAAGGTGACCTAGAAAAATGAAAAAAAAGAATGCCGGATTATTACGCTGAGCACAATATTATAGATAATGGCCAAAGTTAAAATGCACTCCTCGTGAAAAATTGCTCATTGAGGTCTTCGCTACATCAGTATGTAAACAATTAAAACGACAACTGTCTCTTCCGGCGACATCCACGCACACCCGCAAGCTGTGATACCGTCGTTTGGATCCAATCGTAGACAAGTAACGAGAAATTAAAATAGGTTCAAAGTGGGTTCAAACATGAATGTTTGGCGAAAAACATTTGAATTTTGAGAGGTGGCTAAACAGATGTGGGCACACCGCTCACTATAAAGAAATGACCGAAACCGGAAACCCGGGGGGGGGGGCACTTTAGTTATTTCTGGGTGGGGATGTGCCGCTGGGAGCCTGGAACCCTTAACCTTTACCAGAGCTAGTTCAGCGGAATTTTGCTACCCTATACTAGAGTAAACTCCCCAAATCCCCCTATCCTAGAGTAGCTGTGTACCTAGTCTAGATAAAATCTTCAACCAACTGATCAGTTTCCTGAAAAATGATACCCTACTCTACAGGGGCACCCAATGGATCTGTTCCGCAAAATATCTGTTCTTCATGCAAATTTTTGCTGGCTGGGAGATGTGGAAGAAATAATAGTCCTTGGAAGGAAAGTGTTGCTGAGAAAAAGATAATTCAGGGTGTCAGAGGGGATTTGAAGTCTAGAATAGCTGCTACGGATTACTTGTATGGGTTGCTTACCACTCAAGATCTGAATTGTGCCCTATGAAACTTCCCAGTAAGTCAGGTTGCAGGTTGTAAGGTTGCTGGCTGGGAACTCTTCCATCAGTCTTGCTGGGAGTGAGGAACAGATAATCTTTTGCCAGCAATCTCCCAAAATGCTTAAAATAGTCTCAGAAAACTTTATTCACGCTTTGTTGTTGTTTTTAGGTCTTTTTCTCAAAATTTCCCGTTGGGTGCCCCTGACTCTAGACCCAAACGCTCTGATTTATACACCCTATCCTAGAGTAAACTGCTTGAAAACCATACCCTTAACAGCGGCACATACCTATATAGCCCATATATGACAGTACCCCCCCCCGGGCCGGAAACCGCCCATAAAAAGTCTCTGGCATCCAGGTTAGCGACTCAAAAAATGTGCAGCAAATCTCCCATCTACTCGTACTGGCTTTCTCCTATCTCACTGTGTTTATATCGTATCAGATCTTTTATAGTGGTTGGACATAAATTATTTTATGTATTCTTTAAGAACGCAACAATAGACTTTATGATTATTATTGTGAAAACACTCTTTTTGTATAATATCACAAGAATGCCTTATTTTGTCTCCAGTGATGAACTAACACTGGCAACCTTCGTGTTTGAGCCTGAAACATTCCTGCGGTGCTTTTTGTTCGTAATTCTGTTTACATGTATTATTATACATTGAACTCACTATCTCTTTTCTGATTGGCCGAAAGCGTACAGTGAATTTTCGAAATCAGCACCTGGTACGACATCTAGCTGCAGATTATACAATAATCATGTCAAGGACACTCAAGATCACGGGTAATCATGTCACGTATGACCGCGGTGCATGATATTTCTAAGGGTGATCATGTCAAGTTCGCGCGCTTTGTGTTGCTTGCCGTCAGTGAAGAAGCAAAAACATGACTTCCAGGTTTGCTTCGTTGACCGAGCAGGTCATCGAAAAAATAGTTGAAGACAAGGACACACAGAACACAAAAAGTCGACGAAGGGGGCTAAGGAGCTGTTTGCTGATTAAGTGAAAGAGAAAAAGCTGAGCGAACCTGAGGAAAAGAAAGAGTTGACACAAACTTTGAAAACATACATTTTACATTCGGTTTTTGTGATATCCAGAATAATCAACGTCTCTACCTCGACCTTGATTATTCTGGATATCACAAAAACGTCATCCAATAATTGTTTAAAACTTCAGCAATGCAATATGAACTTGCGCAGTACCAATGTACGTACAATACAGGATACCTTGTGTATAAAAGACCATTGTGAACTGTACCTTATAATAAGTATCAATTTACTTTCGCATACGTGCCCAGGTAGCCTATATTTAAATTATGCCCTTGGCTAACTGAACAACTGAACGATTTAATATTTTTTTAGTTTAGTGCTACTTCAGTGAAAAAAAATATTCGTGCACAACATCTTGACAAAAAAAATATTCATTCAAGGGAAACATTAAAGAAACAAAACTGATGCTGCTCGAAAATCCCCCGCCCCCACATAACTTTTCTAATGGTCCGTCCCTTAAACGCTCTTAAACAAAAAATCGTATTTACTTCTCCCCTCGCCTCCTCCCCTATCATTTCTTTTTTGTCCTCGGTTCAGCTGTTAGCGCGGCTGAATCTCTTACTTTACCAAACCACTGAAAAGAAAAAAGAACCAAACAAAAAACAGGCAGCCACGCATTAGCAGAGCTCCACAAACCTTTCAGTAGTCTTTGCCTTTCTTTTTCGGTAGCACCAGACGAAAATACCGACCGACAACAGCAAAATAGCGGACGTGACACCAAGTGAAATGTAAATAACTTTGTTCATGAC
>CALNXK010000823.1:0-45405 GCA_942486035.1 Porites lobata | reverse complement strand
TCCTCTTTTTATACCTTTTCGTAGTCTGTACCAATCATGGATGGGATGCGCGGCGGGAAAGGGGCGGTGTGGAAAATCGATTTGAATGCGTTTTTTCAATCGGCTAAAGACGTTGCCCCCTTTCTGCTTCTTCTTCTGTTTCCGGGCTTTGGCTTGATTGGCCCATAACACTGTTCGGAGATCCCCCTTGCCCAACGCCCCAATAATCTTGCCCCCTTTCATCCTGCGCTGTAGGTAACGATCCAATTGGCGGGAGGACGTGCATCAGCGGATAACGCGCTGTCGTCGACTTGCCAAAGATCGTGCCTCCCACTTGATACGGTGAAATGAACCGTCCACGGGCCCGTTGCCGTCGAACGCGATTTTGCGATTTGAGAAAACCTCCTACACGTACCATTGTTTTCACAGTCCAAAGATGTCCCGTACACGTTGCGTGGCTCTTTTATAGGTATTTTGAGCGGTCCGTTTAACCTTGTGTTTGCCAGCCGTCCGCCATGGCAGGGGGCTTTGCGTTTCAAGCCGCGACTGAGTTGGGCACTTCGATCCGCCCACGTGGCTGCAGCACTCTTGCCACGTTGAATATCTTGCAGTCCCGCTTGCGCTTGTTGCACGATCAAGGGTCCCGCGATTTTGATCAAGTCTTCGGCCAACCCTTTGCCCTCTTGCTTGGTGAGCACGGGCGTGTGGTACCGCGTTAAACTGCCTCCGCGCATGGTTCACGTCGAGGTGTTTTGGACCTTCCAAAGACGGAGGTGACTTTTATAGCTTTTGAGACCAATGGTCACCAGGGTTTTGCTGGGGGTAAGATGGCCAGGGGTCCACTGGTACTGGCAATCTCCACTTCCAAGATATCCATTTGTTGGCCTCGTACTTTGATCCATTGGTGGTGCAGGGTTCCGCCGTACTTTCTCCTTCCCCTGTTCTCAACAATTGCACTTCCTGTAACAGGGGATACTTGCCACTGCCCACCACGGTGGATTCCACCAGGTCTGAGTACACCATGACGGTCCGTTTGCTGGTGCCCACAATCTTTTCAAACGAGGCATCCAGGTTGTTGAACTGCCATTCCACCATCCTGGATAGATTAAGCCGTTTTCCTCTCTCACCTCAAACGCTTGATCCATCTCGTCATCGGTCAAATCCGTGGGTTGTACCCCGGCATAATGCTCTCCATTCCAATTGAATTCCGCGAGCAGAGGGAAAGTCACTACTGGTTGGCTTGGTTTGGTTCGTGTAGGTCACGGTAGGGCACGTGAATTGGAGATTGGGCCCCATCACATACCCTTCATCCACCCCTACGGGTTTTCAACAAAGCCAAACCTTTTTGCTATCTCCAGATCCATCATGAAGGCGCTCGTGACTTTGCTCTTGTTCGCATTCAACAAGTCTCCTTTAGGCACAGCATGCAGTATCAAGGCATCGCCTTTCCAGGTCATCATAGGCATCCAATTCTTTTCACACTGACTATAGGAAATTCACCACCATCAGTGATCAAGGCAGCACTTTGTCGGTTCATTATTGCCTGCATGACTTTGTTTTGCACTTCTTGCATCACGCGTTTCCAAAACTGACTGCCGGTGGTCACAGACTGTTTGGAACTCATGATTTCTTCAATTCCACTCCATAATCCTTCGTCTTGAATTCGACCCGTTTATATTTCCCCAGGACCCATTTGCGCGTCAAAAAACGTGACGCTTATTTTGACGACTTTGGTGTGAGGATCCGTGGCAATGACAGCATTGCTCTGACCTTGATCTGGCACGGTCAGGGACAATAACGAGGCATGCCAGCCTGCGCTTGGTAAACTAAGGCGTTCGGGCAGACGGACCTTTGAAACTGTTGTTGGCATTGTTGGGAAACTCGTCGGTCGGATCGCTGATGAGCGTCAAGCGTTTAATCTCACTCATGTTGAGGATGAAGATAAGGCACGTTCCCCAGGGTGCAGGGTCCTTTTATAGCCAAGTCGCCACTTTCTGTTTACTGCGAGGGACACGTCCCACCACTGAATTGAAGGTCGATTGTTTAGGATGAAAACACACTTGTTGGGCAATGTTGGGAAAGGCCCGCCAGTTCCATCAGGGTCATGCAAGTCTTGGGTTTAGGGGTTTCTTCTTGCGCATGGGGGATGCCGTCCAGCGCGTCGGCGTTTTTTTTGGGTGGGGACCGTAGAGCCCCTCGTTGCTTGGCATACTCCTCCGCTCGATGGTAGGCATTGGCGTAGGCCCATTGCTGTTTTGGTGGGACTGGCCAACTTGTCCCACCACGGTTGGGTTTGCCGTTGTTCGGCGGCTTTCTTCTGATGAATTTCAGGACGTCGGCGTCACTGGTGGGCGAGGGCGTGTAACTGGCTCGCGGTCGACTGGAATCCGCCAGGACTTCATCGAGAAAAACCGCACCCGCTTTTTTCTTTTCGAGGCGTTATTTTGACGCGGACCATGTTGCGCGGAAATCCAACTATCGTACTTGGCCGGCCACCCTTTCCACCGCACCAAGATCTGACGTCCTTTGCGTTTCAAGACTTTTTCGATTCGAAACAACGAGTCGTCCGATACTTGACTTTTGCACATCGGGTTCGTAAAACGTGCCTTTTATAGGCGTGCCGTCCCATGCACTGAGTCGATAGGTCACCACGGAATGACGACGCAACATGCGTGACCACAAACACTTCTTCCGTCCACCCCGGCAAATACCCTTTTTGAAGGGACGATGTTTCTTGTTGAGACGCACCCGATCGCCCACTTGACATTTGGGTGGGGGGGATCTTGGTTTTCAACCGTGCTCCATAGAGTCGATCCCATACCTCGGACTCGTTTCGAAAGGTGACTTGATGCGGCGCTAACCCAATGCTGCGATGATACGTGTGATTGTAGGTATAGATCAAGGGTTGCAAGACGTCCACGTACCGTAACGTATTGTGCGCGGTGAAATATCGGTACATCCGTTGTTTCAAGGTACGATGCCATCGTTCCACCACCGAGGCCTTGCTATCTCCATAGGTGTAAAAATGATGCCAGTCGTGTTTCTTGAACCAGGCTTGGACTTGTCGATTCAAAAATTCTTGGCCTTGATCCGTTTGCACGCGGAGGGGTCGTCGTGGTGAGGCGCGTCGGCGTATCGTTTCCAACCCTTTGATCATGTTGGTGGCACTCTTGGATTTGATGGGCACGGCCCAGGCATACTTGGACAGGACGTCGATGACCGTCAACAAATATTTGTTGCCTTGGTTCCACCGACTGAGTTTTTGCATGTCCACTAAATCCATCTGCCATTGTTCGTCTCGGCCAAAGACCAACGTGGGGGTGGTGGGAAACCGGGTCCGTCGGGGTTTGTGGAGCGTATAGCTCAACACGGATTGAAGAATCTGTTGCGCTTGTGGGGTTTTTAATTTATGGGCTCGGGCAAAGGGTTGGACCCCACCCAAGGCCCCTGGTTCTCGGGGATCTTCGTAAGCGCGTGGCAACGACATCAAGACACTGACACACGATTCGAGTCCAAGTCTGTCTTTTAATAGTTTTTTTCACCTACATGAATTTTTTTTCAAAACAAAAACACGAACTGCCAAAGTTCTTATGCAAATGGCGCCTTCTCTCAAATTCTCGTTCTTGGGCTTGGATCGACTCGCCAAACTGTTTCATCCATGGATCATACTTTAACTTGTCTATCGCGGGTTTGGCCTCACCATAACGCATCTCTACAGCGTGCAGGCCCCAGGTCTCTCTTTCTCGGGGTCTTTCATAAGCTTGTGATGGAGCTCAGGGGTGTGTCTTTCACCCATCGTCTCAGGGTCGGTTGCGCTTGCTCGCGGGGGCACCACAAGGGACCATGGAGCCATTGAAAGTAGCCACAGGGTTTGGCATGGGTGAGAAAGCTCCCACAACTGAAAACACTTTGTTACGATTTTTGGCCGTGCGACTCAATTTCATCTTGGGAACCAACTCACACTTGCACTTGAGCTCTCCGTGTTTCAAACGGGCATGGACTTGAGGATGCGTGTCGTTTTTTAAAGCCTCCATCATTATTTCTCGCGTGTCTTCAAACAAATAGACTGGACACCCTGGTTGGGGACACTTGAATCTCAGGGGAACCAAACCTGGCTTGGGGTTGACACATTGAATGAATTGATGGGGATGAAACGGGCACACTTCATACAGGAGTTGGTTGAACTGGGTGTCCATCTGGTCTATGTCCTGATGTCCCATTCTCCCACTTCAGTGGCTGGATCTGAAATGAAACGTCCCTTCTGCTACACATTCTTCTTTATAGTCTTTCAGGGTGCCCTCCATCAATGCGTTCACGGATTGATCGGTGGGGAAGGGTGTGGGCAGTGGGTCCACCGCTTTAGGCAAGGCATCGAGCGCGATCACCAGTTCACTGGTCGGGGTTGTTTGGCTTTCATCTCTAGGAGTTCAGCTCAGGAAAACCCGAGCTCGGCCATCTCCTGATCATGATCCGCTTTCATCTGTGCAGCCTGCGCTTGGGCTTCCTCTTCTTGTTTTTGTTTCTTACTGACGCGACGTCGTTTGCGTCCCGAAGGCACCGCGGCAGGTTGAGTGGCTTGACGATTCATCTGGACGAATGAGTTCAGGGGAGCGTCTACTCGGCCTTTATAGCCCCTCCTCCTGCCTCATGTGATGTCCTCGTGATGCTCATACGATCTTTTTCCACCAATCCGGACTCGTCCTGCAATCTCGTGAGGGTGGTGTGATGTGGGTCTCTACCAATCAGCAACCACCCCAGGGGCTATAAAACCAGACGTGACTCGCTAGGGTCTCATTCTGTCTATGGAGCCTGAAGGTGGATTTATTTTCAAGGAACTTCCTATCGTAGTAAGTGATCATGGCATTGAACAAAGTGGGTCTCTTGGTGTACAGTCAGGGGTTTGCCCTCTCCCGAGACGAGTATATTATTCGAGAACTGGCGTTTTGTGATTGGACGGGGCATCATCATGGCTTGATCAAATATTTGTTACCCGAAGGCATGTCGTATCATCATTTATCCGAAAAAGCCCAAACGCGCGTCGATCGTCAAACCCAGACCGTGCATGGTTTGCCGTTTGACCTTTTTGCCCGTTCATAACGGCCAACACTTTCATCCCTACCATCAGCTCCACGACGATATCGCCGATTGGTGTCAACAGTATCTCACCCCCAACGGAATCGAATCGGGGTCCACACGCGCAATGGTCTGGCTACACTGTTCCAAGAGCCCCAGCATGCGTACCCCTTTGTGGTCTTGGAAAAGCAGGGTGTGGGGACTTGGCCAATCTTCCTATTGCCACCGCCAATGTCATGGCTCATAACAATCATGGTCACAATTGGTGTATGGATCATTCCCACCAGGCCCGTGGAGCGGCGTCTGGCACGATCATTGTGCCCATGTGAGAGTTTGTCAAATGAGTGGATGGCTCCGTCGCCAGACCCATGTCTTACCTACCCTTTCGCAAATCAACGCCCAACGCGTGTTGTGGCAAAAAACGATGTGATCGATTATTGGACCATGTGTTATGTAACTATTGTACCGAGGAAAAAGACAAGGCGTTTGCCAATGGGCAAGGCCTGGATTGGATCCCGGATAATTGTCGTGAATGTCGTAGCGTCATGCATGTCTTTGAACAAACCGTGACTCGCCAGGAATGGGATGTCCCCCTACTGTACGCCGATGATGAACCGCACACCATGTGGGCTTGGACACCCATTCCTCATCCTAAAAACTGACGTTTTTCTTCATTTTTTTTCAGAGGATGCTCATTTACACAGGCGGGGCTAAAGGCGTAGACACGCATGTGGAGCATTTATGTCACTTGTATGGTCATACCTGTGTGGTGTTGATCCCACCTTGTCACCCTCGATCCAAGGCCCTCACGCCCTTGACCCAGGCCCAATTGGATGCGGCCACCCCTACCGTCACCCAAGTGGCATTTCGATTGGGTCGACAAATTCATCATCCTATCAGCCTCCAGTATATTCAACGCAATTATTACGTGATTCACCCCGCCTCCCTGGTCTTGGCCTTGGGCCATTTTGACGAACTCGGCAAGCATTTGTTGGGGGACAGGATGGGGTGTGGTCATGGCCCAACTTTTTAGGCAAACCCCTTTATGTGTTTGATGTGGATAAAGAACAATGGTCTTGGTGGAATCCCACCTCCCAAGAATATCAAGTCTGTGATGGTATGACCGAGGAACAAATCGCCTTACCCACCCTCCAAGACAAGACCGCCATTATCGGCACCGAGAAGAAGATTCAGTCCTCTATCCCACCCTGGAAGCTTTATTCAAACGTCAATGAACACAAAACACTTGTTTTAATCTCAATGTATATCAACTACAATAAAATTCATAGCGGACATGACATTATAAATCAAATCGAGTCTCTGCATGACTTTGTCCAGCGTATTGTAGGCACGCTTTCTCCGGCCAATCATCACGGGGTACTGACCCACGGTACAATTCTGAAGCTGCTTCTTGAACCGGTCAATGATAAACGCGATCCCCCATTCATCACCTTGTCCAGATCGGGAGGGACCCGTGCCATCTCCACCATCATGCCAATCTACAAAACCAGACAAAAAGTTGTTTCAGCATCCAGGTCATGAAAAAGAATACCACTTCAAAACAAATTCACTCACCGACAATCGGTGATCGAACATACGGTGGCAATGGTGGCAGCCATTTTTTCGAGGGGTGCGCAACCGCAACACCACTTGATTCCACCACCGACCTTCGCCCAGGTGTTGGGGAAACCCTGTCATGTCGCATTTGGGCAACCCTTTCAACTCCTGCACCACCTTCTTGCGTTTGTCCATGGTGTAAAAACACTCCACCCAAAACATAATCTTGATTTGCACTTCTAGGGGCAACACGCGGCCAAACGGTTTATTTCTGGGGTCGACTAACCCTCGGCAGTCCATGTTGAAAACAGCGTCAAGCATGGAATGAGGTCTCTCTGCCCTGTTTCCTTTATTCATGGGTTTCTGTGGCCAATCGCCTACTCGCGCCAGGACTTGGCATCCACCCTAAAAAGGTGTACCCATGGGGGGTACCCCCTAGAGTTTCCTCTCCTGGTCAAACGCCCCACATGATCTCTCTCCACCAATCAGCGCCTCCCATCAAGTCTCTAAATCCCGTTGCGCGCTCTATGCGAGCTCATTCCAGTTTGATCCGTCAAGCTAGTCAAGATGGTGAGTTCGTTGCAGTCGATCGTGTTATTTTCCGTACCTATTGCTGTCCTCTTCGACATGTTAAAGATTTTACACCACCTGCCGATGGGCCACGAGTGTTTTCGCGCGTTGTTCCGCAGATGCACCCATGAAGAGTTGCGGAATTGGGCCAAAACGTTGCCATGGGACCACCCGATCGCCCGCAAATTAGACCATGAGGTCCATCGCCGCCGTATGGCTGGTGAGTGTCATGGCTTTTTTATTTTTTCGGGTGTGGGTCCCTTTTTTTTCCTTATACCTTTTTTGAATTTTTTCATAGAGGTATTCAAGGGGTTCGAGTTTCTACGCACTGTGTTATGGCCTGTCCACCTATGTCTTTGCCCTCGACGTGCCAGACTCAATTGGGCCGCGCGGTTCTGGGTGCCAAATTGTTCGTGTTGATTTTTTTTTTTTTGTCAGATTCTTGGGAGTACATAGAGAATCAGCCTGTGTGTCACGTTTACCAGTGGCTCGCCCATCCCACCCATGGCGGAGTATGCAACCATTGTGAGCGTATGATGGATGGTTTATGTTTAGATGATATTATTTCCGGTAACAGGGAGGGGTCCCTCACCGAAGATGAAATTGTGAACTATGTGCAGAGTGGGGACCCCAATTATCGGGACTGGGACGATTTTCCGTTACGTATGACCTTTAGAATCAATTCGTTTCTCCGAAGACAGGGTGAAGTGGGTGAACCGGATTTGGCGGCCCTGGATTTTTTAGAGGATTAATTTTCATATTCACTATTTTTTTTTAGGCACGCATTGCCTTCTACGTGATCATTTGCATTGGATTCCGAGTGTGCGCTCTTTACGTTCTAATTTTTTCCGAATTTTGCATCGTTCATTGTAGGTTTTCATTACACGTTGAAACAATATGGAGACTGGGTACGACCCATCCAATTACGATGTCATTATAGCACTGTCCAATGTATAATCCAACTTCATGAAACGTTCAGTCACGTTAACAGAGTATGGGGGATGGATACATCCCGTTCAATGTGTAATCAGTCTTCATAAAACGTTTCAGATGTGATTTCTGTGATTGGCCTTTATGGTTTTCAGATGTGATTTCCGTCCTAGAAGAATGGGGGTGGATCCTTTCCTTGCAACACCATTACCATATTCATAGTGTTCGACAATTCACTCAGTTTTGTGATGGTACTGCTTTTAGATACCCGTAGACACCTCAAAAGCGGTCGCTGGTTCCGAGATTGTGTGGCTTTTTTTACTTGGACGAGATACCAAAGACATTTATTATTATTGAATTTTTTTTAGAAACACATAGTCATATCTACAACAGTTGCTGGTTCCGAGACCGTATTGCTTTCTTACTCATGAAGACCGAGTATTAATTTTTTTGTAGATTCGCACACTATTCTCAGCACCCACAGGGTTCATGGTACTTCCGCGGCCTGGTGTTTTTTGTGGTAGTATCGTACAATGGTACACTGGAACAGGGGTTGCCCTTCCACCTTATCCAAGACCCCTCAAATTACTCTGTTGTCGTTGTTTTTAAATTTTCGTCGTGTGCGCGATTTAGATGTGCCGTGTTATTGGTGTGAGTTGATGCAAGGGATGGGCTATCCACCCCGTGATTAACACCATCCGTTGTTTTTCGTTTCAGATACTCGTTTTGTCATACGAGCTATTTATATCCCTTGCCTTTTTCAGCCACTGCCCAGATAATAGAGAATCACACCAGATATTACCATGCTTATCTGATGAAGCAGTTGTATTTTGTGTGCAAACGCTGTTGGACGTATTCACGTCACGTGAACACCCTCCATGAACCCTGTTGGGGATGTCATATTTTAGAAAGCACAGGATGGGATTTTTGAACACCCGGCAGGGGGAGGTCTGCATGGTGGCGCCACCCCTGCTGGATGTTCATTCTCATTTTTTTTCATTTAGATTCTCATCGGATGCTAGATGATGAGATCCTTAAAATCCTTATAGACTTTGATTCGTCTATCCTCAAAGAAGGACCAACGTACTCCATTCGTTCAAATTATTATTTTTTTCATTAGAATCCCATTGGATCATTGACTTTGCTATGATTTTTCGAGGATGGCCCATCCCTCATCAACTTTCTATCGTTCTTCATTAGATTCTCATTGGCTCATTCAAGATCTTATGATTTTTCGAAGCTGGCCTATCCCTCATAAACTTTGCATTGTCAATCATCAAGGATGGTCTAGTTTTCTCTATTTGTTCAAACTCAGACGTTGATTTTTTTGTTTTTATCAGTATGTCATTGGTTCCTAGATACTCAAACCAAGATATTGATTTTTTATTAGCCTGTCATTGGATCCTAGACCATTTTGATTATAATCAAGACTGGATTTTAATAGAATATTATTGTAAACAAACATTTCAAGGGCGTGACATCACTAGGGTGTCACACACGTCCCACTTGTAATCGAGGTCTGTTTTTTATTTTCCAGTCAATCATTGGACTCTACACCATCGCCTTGTGCGTGCCAATGGTCGGCTGTTTCTCATCCAGTTTGCTTCTTGGATCTAACCATTCCTCTATTCAATTCGTTTCAGTCACTTTGGCCACGATCAAATTCCCTTTCCTCAAACCATGGTCATACACAGGTTTCAACCACTACATCAAATGGCCTCATCCCAGTCATATGACTTCTTCTGCCATGAAGCAAACACCTTTTTTCGATTTCGTGCATTAATGTAAAAAAAAAAAATGGGCGTGATATCACTAGGGTGTCACACACGTCCCGCTTGTACCCAGGGCTTCACGCGGTTCATTAAAACTATGCCAAGAATGTGAGTTCAACTCTTGTGTGTGCGTGTTCTTTATTCCTATGGGGTCACGTGAATTTTATGACCATATATGGGCATTGTGACGTCACCTAAGTCACATGGGTCAAATGCGCGATGCTGATTGGTCGAGAGACAATTTGCTGCGCTCTGATTGGTTAGTACCTAGGGTAGCCCCTATTACTACTCAGGTTACTCCAAGACGAGTACCTCTTACACCTGTGACACTGCCACACCCAGCACAAGTTCACTGTCCGCTAACGGACTCAAACAGGGACAAAATACTTCAGAGAGCAAAGATTCTGCCCGTAGTGTTAAGTGTCAACATCGTCTTCATATGATTCTGGAGCAGAAAACCATTCATCGTCAAACCTCATCTGGCAGTGCACCGAGGAGGATAAAAACAAAACAACGCTGTCCACTTTTGTTGAAGGATCAACTCCTCCGAGGAAGTCATAAGAAATCAATCCAAAGTCCAGTGAAACAGTAGGGTTCATTAGCAAAGAAGCAGAACCACAATGTACCTTCAAATCTACACCTGACTCGACCATCAACAGCTCTCAGCCCAGAAGGATACCACTGACTTCTATTCCACTGGAAGAAATCTGAGACATCTGTTGCTGACAAGGAAAACCACACAAGTAATCAGGTTCCAAGTAACAAACCGCTTCAACCAAGAAGGGTGGAATTTACGACTCTCACATCTCCCGCAAACAAGAAGAGTACAGTGGAAGGTTTACCAAACAGCTCTAAAACATCTCCGCGGCAAGACGCGCCAAGACGGCATATACCACTAGAACCCACAATAATTGTCTTGGACGATAACAACTGAAAAGTTTGAAACCGCCATCGCTTTGATTATGATGAAACCTTCTGTCGGAACTCAAACGACCTGATTTTAAAAAATGGACTTAAGAGTTATTTTAGATGTACCATAACGCCAAGGACACTCGTGGCCGAGAAATTCATTGTGGTTTTCTTAGTTAACTGCCGACACTTTAACTTTGGGTTGGTACAGATGGTCTAGTGTTAAAAGAAAAGACGACGAAAAAATATCGATGTGTTGTTCCAAGTAAAATTTTGTATAATTATTGATTCATAAAAAGTAATCATTTGTGAGTCAAAATCCAGCGCTTTTCACTTTATTTATATTTAATTAGTGGCATTCAGCCCATTTAAAGATAAGACCGGATTAGTATAAATATACGTAAAACGTTGCATTTTTCAGTTTGTTGCTTCCACTTAAGATAATTTCACTCTTCTATGGCTTTGTCGAATAAAAGTTTGACGTGACAAACGCCAGGATAAAAAATGACGTGGGTTTTCAAAAAATAGAAAATGATAATGGTTTCCTCTTGAATATTACAGGCCCATTTGTTTTGAAAATCGCGCTTTTGTAAATGGCGCCCTCCGATTGGTCAACACTTTTGCCCGGAAAATTTGTAGAATACTATACCTTAGTCTTGAATAAATGGCACAACACTGTCTTTCTCTGTAAAAATAAATGGAATTTACAACAACCTTTTCAGTGATGAATTGTTGCCCCAACGAGCAGCCTCAAGTAGCAGCTTGTATTGACGACCTCGAGTTGCATTTGGGCTGCGACACCTGTTGATTGAGTTATTTTACAATGTGGCTCGGATGGAGGGCGGCCAAAACTCTTTTGGGGGATCACTTTCTTGGGGAGGTTGGAAACTAAGCTTAAAATAGTAACCAAGCGTTCCCATTTTGTTTCCAATCCTTTCTGAGCCGTTTCAGCTGGCCGCCGAAGTTCTCCTTCACGGCAGTAACGCGGACGGGTGAACGGACGGTCACGTGACTACCAAAATTTATCGGATGCGTAGGTAAGCAAATTTTATTAGCTATGGTGCTTCGCAGCGCGCGCTTCGCTTATGTTGATAATTTCGACAAAAGTCTGTGATTTCTCGCAGGAAAAATTCACTGATTTCTATTCGATACTTAAGGCAGCCCAAAAGCGTCATGGCAATTTTAATTTGCTCAACCAGGTCCATGGAGGGTACCACTTTCCTCTTCAAAATTTCCTTGCATATTAAATTAGTATTGTTTTCCACTTCACCAATCTGTCTCGATTAGCTCAAGCTAAGTGCGGGTTGCGTCAAACATATATATATATATATATAACTATAAGTAGATTTAATGAAGACTTCATCTGCTATAAGAGTGCTCAATGGTAACACCAGAGCTGTAAATAGATAAAAGATGAACTTCTGGAGTCGGACTAGTTCAAAAACATTTAATCGCTACTCGGAGTTTCATGCCTCTAAAGAAGCAATCATCAGGCGACTGACAACATTAGCGGTCACATGTAAAGATATACAAATTTGAAAAGACGTAAGAATTCTGATTGGACGGCTAAAATGCTTAACGAACAGGTAAATCTATATTAGGTTATCGCGGTATTTAAAAGAAATTTCTTAGAATGTCTACAGATCGATGACAGTTCATTTCTACGATTGAGTGTCGACATTTCCGGTTTGCAAATAATAAAGTATTTCTCCCACAGGCAGAGATTACATTTCTTGTTGACATTAGAGTAAGACCTAGCTTGCTTTACTTTTCTCCACTTAATTTGGTAATCAATTTTGCGTTGTTTTAGGTTCCATACGTATTTGCTAAGCTCTGTGCTATTCTTGTATCTTTCGTTCCTGAAAGAGCATTTATGGTTATTGAATCGTTCCTTAAACATCGTGTCACGTAGGCCGACGTACGTTTCTTTTGACTGTGGAGTCGTGACCTCTGCTTGGTATACAATGTTCTGGATTTTGCAATTTCCCTCAAGCGGGCAAGAATCTTTTATATATATATATATATATATATATATATATATATATATATAAAAATACTTGTATTCTGGGTAGAACGTATTCCGTAGAGCGCTCAATTCATTTAATTGAAGAGCATTGATTATTAATAATCACAGGAGTTCAATATACGTTTTACGTTACTCTAGAGTTCTGAAGTACATATCTGTTTCTGTGGGGGCATGAACTTGCTAGTTCGTTTCGCCTGTTTAGGCTACAAAGCTCTTTTTTACAAATGATGATAAACTTTTCATAAAGACAAAGATTACATTTTTTGCTAATGTTGCTATAAGCTTTACATTTCTTTAAAACTTTCCATTTTATCTGGAAAGGTTTGTTAGAGTCTTGTAAAGTCCAAATATATTTTGATAGTTCCGTTTCATTTCTTCTGTTTGAGCGTCGAAAGGAGGACTGATGGTTTCTGTAACGTTCCTTAAAGTTTGTTGCCAGTCCGACGTAAGTTTCCGTTGTCGTCGCTGTAGTTACAGTGGCTTGGTAGATTACATTTGATCACCCACTCCACAAGATTTTCAACAGATACACGCTAAAACTAAGCTACTCATGCATGCCTAACATGAAATCTGTCATCTCGTCACACAACAAGTACGTTCTTTCAAATTTCAACTCACCAACGCAACAACCTGACACCTGCAATTGCAGAAAGAAACCAGATAGTCCACTCGAAGGAAAATGCCTCCAATCAAATGTAATCTACCAAGCCACTGTAACTACTAGATTTGCAGAGTTGGATTATTTGGTCGAAGACATTTATTGCTACTCAGACTATCTGTAAACCCGAAATGTCAACCCTGAACAACAGAAGCGAACTGATATCTAATTGTAGACATTCTAAGAAATTCCTCTTGAAGAACGTATTCGCTTAGCAACCAATCATATTTCTGCATGTCACGCCACTACGCATTGTTCTGTATTTTCAAATTTTGTATATCTTCATATGTATCCGTTATTTTTAGCAGTTGCCTGATGATTGCTCCGCAAGTAGCCTGCGTGCAGACAATAACTAAACTCTGATTAGTACCGTCTGCGAAGCAGCGTAGAGATCCTTGTTCTGGACCCCAACGGACTCAATGAATTACCGGAAGTGCGTTTCGAATTCCCCTTCAACCTGATTGGCGATCACGACAAACAAAACAAAGGCCTTTTTTAACTGGCCAATCGTGGCGCGTACTCTAATCTGGGTACACAGCTGGAAGTCCAGAACAAGGATTTCGGCGCTGTTTCGCAGACGGAGTTAACCAGAGTTTAATTTCGTCTGCGCGCAGGCTACCCGCAAGGAGCATGAAACTCTGAGTAGCAATAAATGTCTTCGACCAAATAATCCAACTCTGCAAATCTATATATATATATATATATATATATATTCGTTTTTTGAGTAGAACGTATTTCGTAGAGTGCTCGACTCAATTGATTGAGGAGCATCAGCTATAACTTCACAGAAGTTCAGGTTTCACGAGTAATCATCGTTTTATTGCTACAGAACTGTTTCGTATGGTGCAAGGACCACACTCATCAGGCAGTTTTGACGACTGAACTGTTGGAATTGTTACCTAGCAACCCTTTCAACAGTTTCATATAACCTGAATGTAACGTATCTACCATAGCAACCATTTAAATTTTCGCATTTAGCTGCTAACCTTCCAATTCCAACAGTTCAGTCGTCAAAATTGCCTGATGAGTGTGGTCCTTGCACCATACGAAACAGTTCTGTAGCAATAAAACGATGATTACTCATGAAACCTGAACTTCTGTGAAGTTATATATATATATTCGATGTACACGTGTTCGTTGAGTCTGTCTGATGTGTGCAATAAGACGGCTGTGGTTGTTGTTGTGAATTAGTCGGATTCTTTCTTTCAATAACTTTCTTCTTCCGGATCAGTGAACATCACGCAATGAAAAACTTTATGATGTGATACTATTTCAGTCCACAAACACGCATAAACTCAGTTCCATTTTTTCAGCCTCGGTAGGTGTCCACAAGGCTATCTTTAAAACAAGGAACGCGGAATCGGAGAATGGGAACAGGGAATCTTTAAAAGCGGGAATCTTGAAAATGGGGAATATTTAAAAGCGGGAATCTTTAAAAGCAGGAATCTTTAAAACGGGGAATCTTTAAAGTGGGGAATCTTTAAAAGCGGGAATCTATAAAATGGGGAATCTTTAAAAGCGGGATCTTTAAAACGGGGAAGGTTTGAAAGCGGGAATCTTTAAAATGGGAAATCTTTAAAAGCGGGAATCTTTAAATATTTAGAACAAAAGGACACTGTTAAGTTGGTCTAATGTCAGCTTTATTAATCATTCGAAGCCAAATACTCCAGCTATTCACTTTTAGCACATTTTACCCATTTTATGAAGGAATTTTTCCCCGGGGAATTTTAAAACCACGACAACATAAAGGTAAGTGAATTACAAATTTGAAACAACGACGACATAAATATTATTTCAAATATCATCTATGACATGTAAAGAATATAATAATATAATAATGAGGTACTGTAAGATATGTTTCGGGTGACCTTCAATAACAGCAACAGTAACAGTAACAACAGTAATATATTACGGATTTCCTTTTTCTACATTAAACTGTCCCAAAGATAAATCCAGTTTTAGGTTTTTAACCAGTACTATGGAAAACCATATTTACACACACTGTGCTAACGATCAACCGGAACAAGAGGAACGCAACTGTAAAACAAAACATGACTCTAAACTATGTACTTTTGCGTGTGTTTCTGTCGAGGTTAATGTACAGTAGCGGATCCAGACCTTCATGGGGCGGGGGGGAGGGTGGCGGTCATCCACACAAAAATTTGAACCCAAGGAAAATGAAATCTAACTCTAGTTAGCGGTTTGCTTCGAGTTAACTATGTTTTGATTACTTTCTTCCTTGACGTCGTAAGTTAAAATTACCATGACAACAGTACAACCACACATTGTAAAGAGGTAAAACGAAGCACGTAGTGGCTACAAATACACGAATATTCCCTCCAAAATGCTGCGCAAAAAATGAGAATTTCTCTGTAGAGCACTGTATAAAGTTGTCATGAAATATTAAATTCTCCTCAGTCTTCCGTTTCCCGGATGCGACAACAGGGGGTCTGTTTGATTTTTATTTTTTGAAAGGTAAACCGGATCGCAGGTTATAGATGAATGAGCTACAAATTGTACTAGCTAAGCAGTGGTAACCACAGTCTTTTTAAGAACGTTCGCCAAGAAAAATTGGGAAAATTCTCGATTTTTTTGCAAAAGTTTCGCAAAAAGCTCTTTTATTTTAGAGAAGAACAAGAAATTCAGTTTGCAAGTTTAGAAGTAGAGTCAGATGGTTTCGGGCGAGGACTTCCGTATAAAAGGGACGGGGGATATTTATCATTTCTCGCTTCGCAGTGTAAATTGCAGGTTAATTTTGGGACGGATCGCTCAGTCTTGAAGGACGTGTGCCCGGGGAGAAGTTCCCATAAAATAGTGACGTAGACGCTCGTCGGAAAATTAAAATTTTAAAAACCTCTAGAGACCAGCGTGGGTCAGCAGACCATGACAGACTATTATCAGACCTTTCATGATTATTATTGGCTGGGAGGTCATGCTTTTTCCAAAAAAAAAAATTGCATTTTAATTTGTATAGGTAATAATATACACAAAAAACATGACTACAACAACAAATTTTGAGAGCGCGCTCGTTTTTAGTTCATTCAACTGATTGGCTAAAACAGACCACTTCCTTCGTCAAATTCAAACTTTTTAAAGACCAGCGCTTTCAAAATCATTCAGCTAACATCTCGGAAATGTGCAAGGATTGATTTCACACCAGCCTGGTAAAGACAACTCGGTTTTACAATAATCAGCAAAAGTAAGAGTTTTTAGAATCATCCTCTATTATGAAAGCGTTTACAAAAGATTCCCGCTTTTAAATATTCCCCGTTTTAAAGATTCCCCCTTTTAAAGATTCCCCGTTTTAAAGATTCCTGCTTTTAAAGATTCCCCATTTTAAAGATTCCCCGTTTTAAAGATTGCCCATTTTAAAGATTCCCCGTTTTAAAGATTCCCCGTTTTAAAGATTCCCAGTTTTAAAGATTCGCCATTTAAAGATTCCCGCTTTTAAAGATTCCCCGTTTAAAGATTCCCCTTTCCCCGTTCCCCATTCCTATTCTCCAATTCCCCGTTCCTTGTTTAAAGATAGCCGTGTCCACAAAGTTGCTTTCAAAGGATTCATTCGGACAAGGTCAGTATGGGCTTATCTTAAACTCACTCACGCATTTGATCTGTTCCGCAGGTCAAGTCTTAAGTGACCCTACGATCTCGAAAACAAAGAACTCGACCGCTTTCACGCTGCACTTTCACCAAATAACTATAAAGAAAAAACATAGCTGAATTAGATTTAAAATATGAGGAATAAAAAGGGTAAACTGATGGGAATGTGCATTTCACGTTATGAATGAAAAGCAAACCACTCTGACCGATCAGCCACGAAGTCAATTTCATTTAGAGAATAATCAGGCGTCCGCTTGATAAACGGTGTCCGCTTAATATTGGGACCGTTTAATACAGAACGATATCAAAACTTTGCTCAATTCAGTAGCCTTCTAAAACAGCAAGAGGAGATAACAAAGCCACGGGCGTAGCTGCGTTTAAGCCATAGAATTAAGCCCAGAGAATTTGGGTCAAAATGCCGAGCTCAGGTAATATCGTGAAAAGGGCACGAAAATGCAACTCATTGTAGTCGCGGTGACGGGCATGTAAAATTGACAAAATTGGCACATACAGTCGACTTCCAGTAACTCGAAACCTTCCTAATTCGAACCACCCTCTAACTCGAAGTAATCTTGGTTTCCCTTCAGATCATCGTTTCGGTACAATTTTACCCTCGATAACTCGAACCATTCACAAATGCGCGTAACAAGTCGGAAAAAAAAAGAAGCAAGTGAACTGCAGTCCAAAACATTGAACTTATTTCAAAACCACTGGGTGCTCTTTGTCTTTACTTTTTTGTCAGCAGTCCAAGTCAAATACAATGTTTAACCCTGCTAAATTCCTTTTTCAAAATATCAATCTATATTTCTTTGCTGCCCTTGAAGTGAAACTTGCATTCGTCCGCCATCCCCCTTTCATTATTTTTAGTTATCTGCTTCAAGCCCCCAATAACTGGAACGTTTTTCGATTTCCCTAGAAACTTCAAGTTATAAGGAGTCGACTGCATTTAAATCTTCTTGAATCTGTCGTTGAACGCCATGTTGGTTTTTTCACTAATAGTTTCGTTATAAGGATTCTTTGAATTTCATCATTTAGGAGGGTCTCAGCTTTTAAATAACATTTAGCAAAACCACTTCAATTCCTCCTTGCTTGTTTTCCTCTTCTTTCTTTGTGGAATTTTTATCGTCTTTTTTTTTTTTGTTTATTGTTTTTATTATTATTTTGCCATAAAAACACAAAATATGCATATTAAATTTTTTAAAAAATGAGGCAAGGGAACCCAAGGGAGCCAATAAGGCTTGTGTATAGTACCACCTTTTCAAATTATGTTATCTAATTAATAATTACAGTACTAACATCGGCAAATTAACTCTAAGTACGTACAATTTATTTGGAACATAGAAAATAATCATTAAATAGGATAAAAATAGAAAATACTCAACGTGTAAGTGCAAAAACGAGAAAGAAAAGGTGAGAAAAAATAATGCAAAAATAAACGAGAATAAAAATGCGAAAGACTCAAGTAGTTTAAGGTCTGGGACTAAGGGGTTTACCTGTAGAAAATGAATTATTGGCTATAACTTTGGTATAGATGATCGCACTGGATCAAAATTTAGCACACAGAGAGCTCATCATCCTTAAGTAATGATCCAGGTAAGAAGGGAAGCAATTTGTTTTGTTGTAGCGCAATACGCTTTCCTCACATAGAAATGTTTTCATTTTTACGCAGAGGATGCATAAACCTACAAAAAGGCAGTTTACGAAAGAAAATTTATTTAAACTCCACTTTTAAAGGGTGTATTTTTGTGTTAAAACATTTCGACCAATCACAAGAGTTGCAAACAATGGCCAAGAAATGTTCGCAGTTTTACATGCTCCGCACATACGATTTCTGTGTTACTTAGATTCAAACGAGAATTTGTTATAAGGAAGTGGGGCAGAAAAAAAAGGATTAATATACATGCTGTTTTGCGAAGATTTCGTAAAATTTGATGTTTACACCAATCAGAACCATAGTAAAGACAATAGTAAAGTTACCACCTTTTCGCATTCCAACGTGTTCACTGCGTTTTGGTCCTTTCCTTCTTATCTGGACCATTACTTAACATTTTAAAGTATAACTATTGTGTTGATAAGTCACGTGATGTCACGTGACCATTTTGCCAAAAATCGTAAATTATTACCCAATTGGTGACCGGTTTAATAAAAGAAATCGAGAAATAACATTTTGCGGATTCATATTAAATATTTCTAACACTGAACGTTTGGAATGACCGTCCATTGCCCTTCAATAAAAAATTATGAGGGAGAGCATCATTTTAAATACCCAAATTTAATCTTGAATTATTTAAAACTTTTATTTTAAACTTCGCGTACATTCATTCCAAACGTAGAAATTTAGGTCTGTTTATCCTCTATCAGAAATGCTAAATTGTTTATCCGAACAAAGGAAACTCGCCACCAATTCGCCAATTTTCTTCATTTTCAATTTTTGGTCACGTGACCATAATTAAACGTTAAGGCACAAGAAAACCTCAAGATTTACTTTTGTGGAAAAATTCATTTTGTTGTATGTAGGTCTCCTAGCGAGAGATATTGCCAATCATTCATATTCTCAGAACACACCTAAACCCAGGCCTAAACCCCTTGAGGAAGCGAAAATTGTCCACCAAATTGAAATATCAAGTAGCCAAGTGGGTCATACAAAATAGGTAATTTCATGCCCTGGTCGACTATGTGTTCTTTCTGCATTAATCGATGTTAACTTGAATGTAACCTCAAACAAGCCAATTCATCAGAATAGTTCTTTACTTCATTTTACTTGAAAATCGGCGACTGATCCAAAAACTAGCCTCGCTCCGCAGTTTTATTTTGCCGCGAACTTATGGAGATACACTAAGCGTAACAATTGAAGGAAGACCTTTACAACTGAGAAAGCCGCCACTGAGCTCATTCAGGTTTTCTCCTAGCTAGGTCACTGCCGATCCACTGCGTCTCTAAAGAGATACAAACTGTGAAAGGTTTGAACCAGGAGTCATTTCAAAAGTAGGCTGAGTTTGATCGTCCGGGTGAACGTAGTCCTGAATAGGACTTAGAACAAACGCCACTGAATCGTAGCCAACAGTTACTAGCGCCGTACAAACGAATTATTGACGAGCTCAAGCAAAACTAACTACGAGAGAACGACTGGAGAACTGACAATTTCACTAACAATAGACGACTGTTTAACTGTGACAACAGACGGATCGAAACGCACCAATTACTTATTACGAGTCTTCATAGCCAATAACGTCACGGCTTAACTGACAGACGACCAATAACATCGCGACGTAATTGACCAATCAGATCAATAACCAGAGTATAATACCATCAACTGACGTGATACAACTCTCTTTGACTCTGAAGATGACTACCACACAGGTTGACGAAACGTCAGTTAGTGTCAACAACAACAGTCCTATTCAGGACTACGTTCACCCCGACTATCAAACTCAACCTACTTTTGTTAAGAGATACAGTCGTCTCCCAATAACTCGACCCTCGCTAACTCGAATCAAACTCGATTTCCCCTGGATTTCCTTCATACATTTACATATCTTGTAACATCTATAACAGACATATTTGCAAGCTCCTAACTAAAAACTAAAGCACTACTACTCTGAAACATAAAAATAAAAATACAACAAATCGAAACGGGTAAACATCACACTGAAAAATGTAGTCAGAGATGGTGGCTTTAAATTTTGCAGTTGAATCCATTGTTAAATAATCAGATGGCAGGCTATTCCAGTCAATGATAGTTTTCGGCCAGAAGCTGTATTTGTACGTGTCACAGGAGGGCTGAAGTGGGATAAATTTCAGTGGATGAGATACTCTGGTTTTTAGGGAAGACTTATGATGTACTTAGCAGGGGATATCAATAGCGGCTTGGTTGGTAACACATTTGTACATCAGTGTCAGCCTCGCTAATTGTCTTCTCTTTTCGAGAGTTGGCCAATTTAGTACCTTTAGGGCGTTGGTTACGCAACCCTCCTGCCTCGTGTAAGTTCTTGTTACGAAGTGTGCTGCCCTGCGCTGGACCTGTTCAAGCCATGATTTCTGATATGCTCTATAAGGGTCCCAACCATATTCCAACCTTGGTCTCACTAGCCATTTGTAGGCCTGATCTTTAACTTTCTTTGGGCAATGATGCAAGTTCCTCTTGACAAAGCCAAGTGTCGAATTGGCTTTGTTTGTAATGTTTAGGATATGTGGCTTCCAGTCTAGGTTCTTTGACAGAGAAACTCCGAGGTAAGGATAGTGGTCTACAGCTTGTAGGGTATGGCCAAGCACAGTGTATGGGTGTATAAATTAAAGAACACTTGGTTCTACAAACGCGTAGAACCTAACACTTCGATGGGTTGAAGGCCATTTGCCACAACTTTGCCCATTCAACTAATTTGTCCAGATCAGATTGAAGAGTGATTGTATCGTTGGAATTGTGTACCGGACCATACAACAGGGTGTCATCAGCAAATAACTTAATATTTGAGGTAATATCATTACCTATATCATTAACGAATAAGAAGAACAAGGGACCCAACACGGTTCCTTGCGGGACTCCAGATCTCATGCAAGACTTCTCACTGAACTCGCCTTCAAGGGCCACCTATTGAGTTCCTCCTATTAGCCATGCCTTTATCCATGCTAAGACTAAACCACGAATGCCATAGAACTCTAATTTAAGTAACAGACGTTAGTGTGCTATTTTATCGAAGGCTTTAGAAAAGTCTAAGATCAAAAGATCAGTCTGGTTTCTATCATTTACTGACCGGGCCGGGCTAAATGCTCTACGGTATTTATAAGTTGCGCTTCGCATGAGCGTCCAGGACGGAAACCATGTTGGGCATCCACCAGGATGTCAAAAGAGTTTAAATGTATCATAATACTGCGATAAATAATGTGTTCTAACAATTTGTATGGCAATGACGTTAAAGAGAAGGGCCTGTAATTGGCAGCCTCTGACCTTGAACCTTTCTAAAAAATTGCTACAACACTGGCATGCTTTCAGTCCGGTGGCACCTCACCAGTGTTGATGGATTGTTGGAAGACAAAGCTCAGGTGAGGAGCTATCTCTGTTGCCGCTTCCTTTAAGACGCACGTAAGTAGTAAGTCAGGGCCATTTGCTTTAGATGGATTCAGCCCGCTGAGCAGTTTTTAAATTAAAATTACACCAGGGCTATCGGGCAGTTGAGGTAGAACTGGATCCTCAAGTGTGAATACGCTGTCATATTGTTCGTTTAGGATGTCTGCTTTCTTCTTGGGTTTGGTGAATTCCTTGCCATGTGATTTCAAGATAGCAATTCCAGCGGAGTCTCTACGTTTAGCTTTAATATATTGCCAGAAGAGCTTAGTGATACCTGCCTTAGCATGGTCGTGAATAGGGTCGGCCTCATCAATGGCTAATAAACTGTTTACATATTGTTGGTGTGCTAGCTGTAGTTCTTTATGTACCACCTTACGGAGATACCTAAATCTAAGCCAAACTTGTTCCTTTCCGTTGCGACGTGCAGCGTTATAACATCGCTGCTTTTTACGAATGAGACGCCTAATGTTTGCATTGCACCATGGGGGAGATCTTTTGTTTTTGAGTGTTCGCTTTGGTATGAACTCGTTAATGGAGTTATAAATATCTGCTTTAAACTGATCCCAGTTTGCTCGAATAGACTTTGTTTCAGGACGGGATGCTTCGAATAGCTCAAACCTCTCCTTTAGTTTCCGCCGAAGGCCTTCCATGTCAGCCCGCTTGTAGAGATAAACATTCCATTTAGGGTTAGCTGGTGGATTTGCTCTGAGATTGATACCACAGATAACAGCATCATGGTCACTCATGCCCGGGACTATGTAGACTTTATCAACAAGATCTGGGTGGGATGTGAAAAGCAGGTCAAGAATGTTTCCTTGTCGAGTTCCGTTACAATTTGAGTAAGGTTGAAATCATTTGCAATGTCGATCATTTTCCAATTGATAGCGGCCGTATACTGTGGGTTTGACTTGACAGAGCCCTCTTCCCAGTCAATGTCAGGAAGGTTAAAGTCACCACCTAACAAGACGTACTTTCCATCAATACCACTGAGTTTTTGATGTTATTCATAGAGAGTTCAAGCTGCTCCAGATAATCAACAGATGTAGAAGGGGGTCGGTAAAAGGATCCCACAACAACACTGCCTGATTTATGAGAGATATTGCACGAGGACTGCTCGACGGAGATTATGTTGCTGTTAACTGCAATTACTACACCTCCCCTTTTTTCGCCCGAGTCCTGATCTTTTCGGACTGGTGGTGAATAAACATAGTTAGGAGGAAATATCTCTCTGCTGTCAATATCCTTGTTAAGGTGTGTTTCAGTACCAATAATGATATCTGGCTTGTGGGTGTCAATAAGCTGATATAGTTCAAGGTGCTTGTTATAACTCACAAGGCTGCAGAAGTTGACTATGCATACTCTCAGTATTACTCTCAGTTGGTTCGAATTGCAAGTCTGAGGGAGGGATGTGCTAGGGCTTGACTGGTCGTTATCACTATCGTTGGAGGAGCTTGGTTCGCGAAGTTCTTGTGTAAGGGTGTCTTGAATCCTACTTGTCTTCCTCGCTATGTTTCCTGTTCCCTTATTTGAAATCTTACGAGAAGGGCTGGACACCTGCACGGGACATCCGAGGCTAGGCGAAGCTTGGGCATCCGTGCAGTCAGTAATGGAGGAATTATGAGAACCATTGTTGTCAAGACGCGAGGAAAAATTTCTGGTCTGTACCTCGCTGCAGGAGTCAAAAAAGGAAATAGAGAAGCTCGGAGGGCCGCAGACGCAGCAGATCCATACACAGGAGCTATTGGTGAGGGTGTCATAAACAGCATTGTTTATTTCGCAGCAACGTGCTTGGTGCCAGCGATCACAATAATCACATTGAACACATAGGCGTACGGGCAGGGGGGGCGAGGGGGGCTGCAGCCCCCCCAAATTTTGGGCAACTCAGATTTTTTGGGCAGCAAGAGAAAATTTGGGCAAAGCCAACTTTTAAAGACGTTTCATGTTTTTTATGAGTATTTTGGAGAGATAAATATTTTCTATTTTAACCTGAAGTCGGCGTAACAATCAAGTTACATTCACTCGAGACAATGGTTGCCAAGCACGTGATGAGTTTCTGTTTATAAGGGAAGGTTTTTTTTTTTTTTATCGTTGGGCACTGGGCTGCAATGGGCTATTTCCAATCGGGAATTGATTAGGATAAACTTCCGCCTAACTTTCTAGGATCATCTTCGCTCGTAGAACAGTGTATGGCAGATAGGATCAGCGATTAATCTGAAAGTGAAGAAGTGGCTGACTAATTCTCACTTTGAATTACGAGAAGAATCTTAATGTTTTTTAAAAAATCTATCAAGTGGTTCAAATTATTCACTAATTTGTTAAAGTAGACCGAAATGTTTACAAAACCGCTAACAAGAGCGCCATGATACATACTAATGAAATCCTTTGTAGCAATTTTGAAATATCACTCGTGATATTTATGCTAAATATCACTACAAATCATGCTATTACCTATACAATGTACAAATAACTCACACACATTTTTAAAAAGATTGAACCTACTATGAGGTGAAATTGCATGTCAAAAGCGCTTCGTTTTCTACAGATAGCGGCTAAACAACAAGATTTTCCTTGTTTTACTGTATTTCTAACGATTTATCCCAAACTATCCCGATAACGCTCTTACAGACTCTGTTTTAACTTCACAAACACCGAGGCGACTATTGGAGGAAAAAGCTCCCGAGAACGATTTCATATTGAGAAATAATGCCGCAAGTATAATAGGTAACAACTCCGATGTCATTGCAACCCTGATCATGACAAATTTTCATCTTTATCCAACACAACGGTGGTGGCAATTTTTCCAAATGTTTGTTTATGGCAACGTATAGTTTATGCTCAAACTTGGCAGGTATATATTGACCCTGAAAAACTGTATTGCGGCACTTTCGTATGCCAGTACGGCCTATGTTGTTGCATCGTATGGCCCTTGTGTCTTCTCGACTGTTTTGTAAAAATTTGGGCAACTTGCAAGAATTTTTTGGGCAAATGGTTTACCGGCCTCCCTGGCCGAAAATTGCCCGTACGCCTATGATTGAACAGCCCTTTGGTTAACCTTAACAGGTTGGGTTGAGCGAAATGTCACCGCAAAGAGGCAAGAAGTTGAGGAAGAATGCACTAGATCCTTAGTCACCATCCAAGATGACGTTCCGCTTCGTAGATGGTCTCAGCCAGCAAGCCAGTAACTTCGGCCAAAAAAATGTTGTCCTTGCGCTGGGAAGAACATTCGAGTAATCACCATGGCATGTGAAGTTGATTTCAGGAGGACAGAACAAGTTAGCTCTGAAAACTAACGCAAGGAGGGCGAGAAAACACGAAGCAAGAAAATTCGTGACCGCCATGTTTGACCACCGCATTTCATTGACTGTAATTTTACCCTCGATCGGTAACTCGAACCCTCGATAACTCACTTTTCTGCCTAACTCGAATATTATTTGTTTCCTTTCAGATAATTTCTATATAATTTTGTGTCGGCTACGCTATTCTGCTTTGAAGCATTTTGTTGGTTACTTATTTTTAGTTTTTTTCATGTTTGCACTTGACGTTTGACTCGTGCTTAGTGTTTTGTTATGATCAGTTTGTAGCCGAGTCAAGGTTAATCGGTATTTGTAGTATCGACAGGTTTTCAAATTCTATTACCTTTTTAAGTAGTTTTTCGACATAAAGTTCATTTATTGATTTTGAGCGTCAGTCCTTGCAGTGGGCACGTTTTGGGATGATCGCTGACCTTGATTGTTACCTACATCAGACTGTGATCAGAGTTCCCGTTTTGGTTTAAGATAGAGCCTCGTGGGTTAAGCTTGTACTTGACATTATTAACCTTATAGGTTTGTTTTTCCACTTTTGTTATCAACAAGAAATTCGGAAAAGCGTTTTTAATTCTCATGGTCAGCAAGCCCAAAGGTACCTACCTTCAAGTTATATAAGTTGCCAACATTTGGTGCAGATGGGTGGTTGATTGGTGTACAGTTTATGGTTGAGTTCATAGTTATTAGAGGAGACTTGTTAGGAAAGCCGGCAAACATAAAAGTTGAAAACAACGGTGCTGTAGTTTTTGTTGGAAGCTCCCTGACCGTGCACAATCCTTTGGTTTTTGTTCACAATTTGGTCAGCAAGTTCAAAATGATAGAAATGTTATTGAACGTTGTGCACGTTCAGGTCCAAAAATGTCATATTACCCCTGAAGTATAATGTGCATGAGACTTGCCCTGACTTCCCCATCGAACGGTTTTTATTCCCCTAAGGTTCGAGTTATCGCAGACTGAGAATACAGCTGTTTCTCCTAGCTCCTCGCTGCCAGGGACGTTTCGCCCGGAGGAACGTCTGCGACTCAGCGAGAGAAATTCCACACTGATGACGTAAATCAATGTTTACATAATAAATACGGTAGTCATGGGGTTCGAAATCTAAGTTTGCTTGATTTTATGTTTCTAATGGTCGATTATAGTAAAGTTTTGTGATCTTTTGTGCAGGAGCTCCAGCAAACTCTGTCTCAGATGGTTTTTCTAAAAAAGGATATATTTGACTGTTTTGTAGTAGATTCATCACATTTACATTTGACCTTTGAGACCTTATATCTTTATACCCCCCCCCCCCCCCCCAAAAAAAAAAAAAAAAAAAAACTTTTACAACTCGGGCTTAAAAGGGAAAAAACGGCTGGCTACGCTCTTGTTAAAGTTGTTAGAGCTTTCCACGACTTTTTACATGTTTCATGAAACATTTTACACATTATAGACTACGAGTAGTCCCCCATTTGTCCTCAGGGATAGTAGAGCGAGCGAAACGCAAGCACGCGTGAAAATTACCCCACGTGCCTTTTCTCGCGTGGGGTAATTTTCACGCACGCTCGCGTTTCGCTCGCTCTACTATCCCTAAGGACAAATGGGAGACTACTCGTAGTCTAACACATTATGGAGCTTTAGTGCTTTAGTTACTATAAAACTTCTTTTCAGCAGTTTATGTACATTTTTTAGTCAGTTTCATCTTTAAATTCAAACCGTAATTAGATTAGAACGAATTATACTCTAGTACAAAGCCCCCTTCAAGCAATTTAACTCCAATAACTGAACCCGTTTAAAGAAAGAATATTCAGTCATGCATTCATTCTTTTCAAAAGTTGCAGCGTCTTAGTAGATGACTAAATTCTTCAACTGAGAACTCTACGCAGGTCACGCGCTCCTAGCAAAAACTGACCAATGAAATGGTTGCAACCTTTGCAACGGAAGTAAAGTGATGAACCAATCAGAAATGGCATTCCGAGAGCTTCGTGCCACTGGTATTCTGAACTGTACAGTTATAATGCAGGTTGACATATCAATGTTTATAACGTTTGCGAATTGACCTCTAAACGTTTGCGAACTGACTTCTACACGTTTGCGAACTGACCAGAGACGTTAGTGAAACGACCGTTGGCGAAACGACCGGTTACCTTTTTGACCAGTCCCTCAAGATAGCCAACTCAAAATCCTTCAAATCGCTCAAAATAGCCAATGAGAAGCGTCCGATATTTGACACTTTCTTAGCTGTGACGTAAGAAAAGGACACCATTCCAAAGCACGAAGCATTGAAAGTATGGATACTTGTATTAAAGTATAGTGCGATCGAAGATTATTGGTATGAAATATGTCCTCTTCCGAAGAGATTTCCGACACAAGTGGCGAAGAGTATCTTTCAGACGATTCAGAATGCCTTGACTTTGAAGAAATAGAGACGGAGGAACGAGTAAACCAAGAACTTCTATCGGAAAGTTCGACTGCCGACAAAGAAACAGACAGCGAATTGCAAGCCTATATGGACGAGCCTCTTGCTGACGAAGAATGGATAAAAAATTATAGACAACAACAAGAGGAAAAAAAGAAGCAAGAAGAACTTCTTAAGAAGCGGCTAGCAGACAAAACCAGGACCGGTGAATGGTAGGGCGCGTGACAGTACATTTTATCGAACTTCACACTTTGAACTAAGCTTATTTGTCGTTCGAAGCCTAAAAACATTGTCAGGAAAAAACAGTTCTCTTTCTCTAAAATCCAAAATGACATAAGTTTAATCTAGGCTGTATTTTTATGCTTAGGTGTCAGTGCGGAAACTGCAGCCAACAACTCCTAAAAAATATCAGCGAGTGTTATTGCTGCCAGGAATTGGATGGCTGTGTCGAGGCAATGGCAAGCGACCTCGTACTAGAAGCTCTCCCGGAAGGCCAAAAGATCTCGTGTATAACCGACCACCCAGGCTTTAAAACTGTCGTTTTAGATAAATGGAGCCTCAGGATGGCCGTTTCTAGATTTAACAGTAAAGAGAAAAAAACTTACAAACAGACAGGATCAGAAGAAAGGTAATACTCATTTACGTATGTTCATAAATGCGGCTGAATCGATGTCCGGTCAATAAGCTTGCCTCTCACGGGCTTTTTAATACACCTCAGCCGGTTTCTAAAACTTCTACACCGCTCAGGCGAATTTCGTCTAAAGGCCCTTTCAATATCGAAGACTGACAAAATGTTTTGCGACTAGTTTATGCTCATTTATTAGTAGGCTTATGTATTCACACAGAGTAGAAATCCAACGCTTGCCATTATGCATTCTTGTTGAACCTGTCACTCTTCTATTTTCAGATTAATGCGAGCGGTTGCGTATCGACAGTTTTCACGGCTAGTGTATGGGTTTCTTGGGAAGAAACGAATTCCACTGCCAGCCTGAGCATTTACTATCATTAGAAGAACCTACCCCCTTCAAGACAATGAAGAACTGACAGGTTTTGATCTTGATGACTAAAAAGCAGAGAGGATGATATAAATATGTACACTGCATTTCAAGACAGCAAATAAATGATTATGGTGTATTTTATTCGTAGAAATAACTGTCATTCATCTTTCAGCTAATGCATCAAAATCAAAAAGTTCATGAAAACCCCTAATTTTGATCAAGTCAGCTACAGCGTAAACATAGGAATGATGCTGTTCTTATAAAGAAAAATTCTTTTCAACTGATGTATTAAAATACATCAATATTATTTGATCAGACCAAAACAGGGTTCTTTCATGAAATACAATGCAAAGATATATGTCACTTCAGTTTGACAGAATACTGTTTATTTACAGTGATTTACACTATTGAATGGAACTCTGAAGTAAAGAACATGGACTAGCCTAACACTTTTTAAAAAGATCAACTTTCAATGAAATGTTTCTAGTAAAAAACTATTCCCATGGCAATGGTTTGGTTTCTTCCTCTACTTTTGGTTTTTAGGGCAATGGGTCACATTCTTGTGACCTTTGAGGGGTTCTTTGCATGTTCTGAATCGTCTTTCCTTTCTTGCTGTTTTCTGGGCCCCTGTTCTTCCCTCGGGTTGTTCTAGAGGAGCTGAGAGCAGAAAAATCAAATCATATTAGCCAACAGAATGAATAAGAATAATATTATTGTATTCCTGGTTTGCAAACCAGGAACAAATGAAATTGCAGCCATTCTGGTCTTAGAAATAGAAAGCACTGCAGTGAATAGTATTCTCTGTTGTTCGATTCACTCCTCTTTGTATAACCAAGAATTGGACATGTACACTAAAAAAGTGAATTTTTAATAAAATGTATTTATTTACCTTCCACTGTAGGAGGGACCTCCTTTGTTACTATTCTCTTCCTTTCCCTTCGATTTTTGGACCGCAGCTTCCTTGGGTTGTTTTTCAAACATTGACAGCATTGGCTGTGGGGTCATCTCCTTGAGCTCATCCGCTCCAAAAATCTGGGAGACTGTCAGGAGTACCCAACGAACATTTTTCGCAAAATTGATTATACGATGTCGTAAACGCTAGCAAAGTGCTTTTACGTCAACCTATGTTATTATTTAACTTTCCTGGGAAAAAATACCCGCTCTTCACTGCTAGCCAGCAAGACTTTCAGAAAATAAAAATCCCAGCCAGCAATCATGTTTGACGGTTTTTTGCCAGCCAGCAAGGTTAAAAAAACAAAAATTACGCAATCCCAGCCAGCGGTAGCAGAAGTAAGTTATGAGCCAGCCAGCAAAGTTTCATTTAACACATTGCCAAGAAAAACATGTAAGTCAGTAGGCAAGATCTGTTTTACGTCAGATTTACATAATATAAAAGAAAAGCGTGTTCAACCTGTTTCACCCTTTTATCTAGTTGTCGTTTTTTTTTTTTTTGAGATATAGGGAAAAGATTATCCCTAAGTATTACATAACAATAACATAACAACTAAAGACATTCAGCGGTACTTACAGTTTTGCCAGGTAAACGATAAAAAGGAAGATCCCGAACTTTTTCCATAACACAATAAAACGTAAAAAAAGTGATCACCGAAAAGCCTTAAGACCAATGCATATTTTCCAACGATAATCAACATAACGAGTAAGCTCGATCTACGTGTGGTCTAGACACATGCTTACCGCCAGCATTGTATGCCGTGCCTACTGTTACTCTGCAAAAAGTTTACACCAGAACTGATAGAAAGTTTCGAGTAAACAGGCTTTCCGTCGGAAAATTCTAACCGCTACGGCTGAAAACCACGAACCCAAAAAGTAAGGTAACGTTTGCGGTCTTTAACTCGAGTTTCAACGTGGGGAGGATGGTTTCCTCTTTCTTCATTTACGTAAACGCGTGACATCAAACAAGGACCTTTCTGTTTCGGTATAAAAAAACAATACTGTCCATGTTTTCAAATATGCTATGGCAACAGTTTACTTTTTAAAGCCAGACTGATAATGTGTTCTTGTAGTAACTTTCTCCGCACAAGTACTTGAAGAGCTTGTCATCCTGAGTCTGATCTTACTCACTCATTTTTTCTCTAGCCAAAAAGCCAGAATGGTATGTCGTCAGACAATCACCACAAAAGTTTCGCAGCAAAAGCCAGTAGTCGTAGGTAGTCAGTCAGGCAATCACCGTAAAAGTTTCACACCAGAACTGGTGCAAAGTTTCGCAGCAAAAGCCAGTAGTCGTAGGTAGTCAGTAAGGCAATCACCGTAAAAGTTTCACACCAGAACTGGTGCAAAGTTTCGCAGCAAAAGCCAGTAATCGTAGGTAGTCAGTCGGGCAATCACCGTAAAAGTTTCACTCCAGAACTGGTGCAAAGTTTCGCAGCGAAAGCCAATAGTCGTATGTAAGTCAAGAATGTTTCGTTTTGCAGTCAGACAATCACCTATAAAGGCATGTAACCTTATGTCGTGCATGCGATGGTCGTGTGATGTCTATAAGTTATAGAATCGAAGCGCAGTTGAAACAAATGTAAGTAAGATCACACCAAGGAAGGCAAGCTTTTTTTGCTTTGGGTACAGAGACACGCACCAAAGTAAAATACATGCCACAATACCTTTATCAGTTTGCTTGAAGCACCGTCATAGTAAATTTGCGAACAACAACAGTACTTGAGTTTTAATACAGCTACAGAAAAATTCCTGTAGTTTTTGGCAATAAGATAAGCTTAGGTGAAACCTTCTTCGGTACGTTTAAAAATCGAGTTGAAGACGGCAAACGTGACGTAACTGCGTCCTACTGCGTATCTCGCGCTTCGCGCTCGCGCCTCTTTTGCGCAGGCTACGGTTGAGTTGTAAGGGCGATTATTTTGTAGAAAGCAATAACTTCATGATAACCAGAAGAAAATAAAAATTCCAAAGAAAAATATCCTGTTCTTCACGACAAATGGTTAAAAAAAGAACAACATAGTTGTCTATTAATTTGTTTATTCAACAGTCCAGTTTAAACCCTGCTTGCAGCAATTTTAGGAAAATATGTAAAATACTGTTCACATTTGTAATTTTCTTTCATATTTTGGCAAGAAAATTGTGAACTATTTTTTATTCTTTTTTTCTACATTGGCCAAAGAGCCTCTAAAACGTAACCATGGCCGGTAACGCCCGCTGTCAAATTTGAGGTCCTACAGCCGGAAACATCACCAAAAAAGTGTAATCTGAGTCACTGTGTTCGAAGATATGAATAAATTTACTAACAGAGCTGTTACAATGTATACGATAAACAGCTTTAAGAGCAAGAAATGTCTCAGCGTCAAAACAGATACTAGTATGAAAGTCAAAGAATGATAGCCGTTCGGGATTTACCCCGCTATACTACAATTTACTACACAGACGTTAGCATTGAAATGCAACGGCACACTTGGATGTTGCCTTTTTTAGAAACAACAGTTACTATAACGAACGCGAAATACGTCAATATACGGGTAGTACAAACGAAAAATCTTCCTACCTTTTCCGATCCTAACAGATACCTGTGCAGTTGCTAAACGCCTTCCAAATGACCATAGATCGAGGAGGCTTCCCGTCCCGGTGAGCACATTACAAAAGAGAAATTGGTTCCAACGGAAATATTCCAGAGCGCGCAAACCTGGACAACATTGCAAACGAGCATACCAAATGAAATCAGTTCTGAGTTCACTCCGCTAAGAGACCAGAGTGTATTATTTATTGGAGAGAGTTTTTGTATTCAATCGTCTCAATATTTGATGGCATTTATGTGCATTAGCGAATATAGGAGCTGCGAAAGCCGTGACAACCCCAAATTAACATATTGGATTAACTATCACTTCTGAGGCAATATCACTTCTGAGGCAAAAAGACGACAATTTACGGTAGGTTAAGGTAACTCAACGTTTATTTAGCATTGATCCATGCACATGTTTAGCGATATACCGTTACAGAAGAAGCAAACGCTAAATCCAGTACATTTATATATAAAACTAGGGTATCTAAAAGATAGTAATGCTGCGGCACATTCTGATGATACTGGCATTAGTTAGGCAGTGAGACTTGAAAGAATCGAAATGACGTTGAATGTCCTATTTACATGTTGGAAAGTACTAGAATATTTACTATCAGTCTATAGAAAGAACTCGTGGGAACGTTGTTTAGAAAATGATCAAGTGATTATAACTCTGGTTTTCCCACAGTAAATTGTAGGAAATAATAGAAATTCAGATTGTTTATCCATATATTTAATATACGGTGCACGATATTTTCTCTGGAAACACAATACTTTTCTTGCTGTTTGTTGCACTTTATTACGTAACAGTTATTTAGCTATATATTTATAGAAAACAACAACACAAAAAACGAAAAAAAAAAAAGAAAGAAGGAATTAAGAATCCGGTAGGACTCGAACTCTGCACCTTCGGCTCGACGCGACGGCGCCTAACCACTACACCACAGAGGCTGGAAACGTAATTTTGGGAAAAGTCTTGGTTTTATTCCTTTTCCATGAAACTTCCGCCGGCAAGATGATCGCCAGCGGCATTAACCGAGCTATTAACAGTGAAAAAACAATGTAAACGCATATTCCATGGCAATGAATGAATTAAAGAACATAATTATGCTTTTCAAAACGCCGATACACGTCCTCGTCTACAAAGTAGGACACAAAACATATGTTTTGTTATCTCGATTTCCGCTGTTATTTTGAAGCGAAGGGTCAAAATCACATCCATTTTCGGCTCATACAGTTTCTTAAGAATAGCACTGCATGACATTTTCTCACTTTCACATCACCTTCTAGCAAGCTGGAATTTGTATATCCCCCGTGTTGCGGAGTCGAAGAGCAAATGCTCATCTTCTCGTCAGGTTTAACACCTGGACGAGTCAAAGGCTCTTGAATTGAAATCCAATCCCCAAGTTACCCATCGTACTCATCTGAAAGACTCCTGAAATTTGGTAAGACCTCTAACCGTGCTGTAGAAAACGATGCACTCTCTCACCCACCGAAGTTCCCCGTGTTTTTCTTTGAGTTGTTCGTGGCGCAATGCACTCTGGTTAAATGCAATGCATTGTGGTAAAAAGTGTGGTTAAATGCAATGCATTGTGGTAAAAAGTGATGAATTCGAGAATTCGTCCCCCCTTATATATTTCCTTTAAATCCTGATTATGTTGCTGCTCGCTCCCTTCGGTCGCTCCGCAGCAATTACAATACAATCGTTTTCGCAAACAGACTGTGGACAGATTGTGTTGGACCTCTGTAGTCAACAATGTGAATTTCATTTTTCGCATCAGTTAGCATCACGACAATTCATGATGTGATATTTCAGCCGACAAACACGCGATAAACTTAGTTCCATTTTTCCAGCCTTGGCAGGGGACCACAAAGTTGCTTCCCAAGGATTCATTCGGACAAGGTCAGTACGGGCTTATCTTAAACTCGCTCAGGGATTTGATCTGTTCCTACAACAACAACAACAGCATTTTTATTTCTTACATTAAATATACAAATATCACACCTCCTGCAAATAGCAAGGCTAATCGAGGCAGGTGGTGTGTAGACGGCTTAAGATTTATTACGAATAGTTGAAGTGAAAAAGTACCATATTTATAATAAAAAAGGTCTGTCACGAGAGAAATTGAGATAAGAAAAATCGAGGCAGCTATTTAGATAAGCGGGGGCTAATATTTTTTAAAATTGGAGATTAGGTCAGCATATCTATCCTGAACTTCAAATATTTTCAACCGAATTGTATGAACTTTTTCCTTAAAGAGAGATTTTGAAGAATTTCGTAAATTTTCAGGTATACTATTCCAAATTTTGGCTCTCATAATAGAAAACGAATCATTTTTCTGATTTAGTCTAGAGTGGCTAATGTAATAATTTCCAGAAGAGGAGAAGCGAGTGCTCAAGAGTGGATTTGTTGAGTAGGAATAAAGAGATGTGAAATATTATGAGGGGCAGTGTTATTGTAAACATCAAACATTAACATCGAAGAAAGCTTAAAATAGAGCATTGTAATAGGCATAATATTAGAGTGAAGAAAGTAAGGGACGGCATGAGAGCAGAAAGGTGAGTTCCTCAGGTAACTTCGCTGACAGATGTTCTCCGTAAAGAACTCGACCGCTTTCAGGCCGCGCTTTGACCAAATTACCGTATAGAAGAAACATCAGAAACACAGTTGAATAGGATTTGAGGTAGGAAGAATAAAAACAGTAAACTGATGGGAATGTGAATTTCAAGTTCTGAAAAGCAAACCACTCTAACCCCTCTAACCGATCAGCCACGAGGTGAATTTCACCCGGAACATACTGAGCTATCGTCCGCTTAATACAAGGTGTCCGCTGAATGTGGGGACCGTTTAATACAGAACAATATCAAAACTTTGCTCAACTCAGTGGCCTTCTAAAACAGCAAGAGGAGATAACAAAGCCGTAGCTGCCATTAAGCCATACAATTAAGCCTGAGCTTAACAAGAATTTGGGTCATCGTTTCGGTACAATTTTACCCTGGCTAACTCGAACCATGCATAAATGCGCGGTAACAAGTCGGGAAAAAAAAGCAATGAAATGCAGTCCAAAAAATTGAACTTATTTCAAACCAACTGTGTGCTCTGTCTTTACTTTTTTGTCAGCAGTCCAATTCAATTACAGTGTTTAGCCCTGTACTGATTAATCAAGCTTTGTTTCAAAATGTCAATCTATATTTCGTGCTGCCCTTGAAGTGATACTTGCATTCGTCCCCCATCTGCTTTCCTTATTTTGGGTTATTTGCTTCAAGTTCTCAATAAGTGGAACGTTTTTCGATTTCCCTATAATGTTCAAGTTATAAGGAGTCGACTGTATTTAAATTCTCTTGAATCTGTCGTTGAACGCCATGTTGGTTTTCACCAGTAGATTCGTTGTAGGGATTCTTTGACTTTCATCATGTAGTAGGGTCTCAGCTTTTAAATAACATTTCGCAAACCATTTCCTCCTTGTTTGTTTTCCTTTTCTTTCTTTTTGTTTTTCTTTTTTTGTGGAAATATCAAGTCATTATTTCAAGTGGATCATACAAAATAGGTAATTTCATGCCCTGGTCGACTATGTTTCTTTCTGCATTAATCGATAGTAAAATGCGACCCCGAACAAGCCAATCCATCAGAATGGTCCTTTAATTTACTTCATTTTATTTGAAAATCGGCGACTGATCTAAAAACTAGCCTCGCTCCGCTGTTCTATTTTGCCGCGAACTTATTGAGATACACTGAGCGAAACAGTTGAAGGCCTTACAACTGAGAAAGCCGTCACTGAGCTCATTCAGTTTTTCTCCTCGCCAGGTCAGTGTCCATTGCGACTCTAAAGAGATACAGTCGACTCCCAATAACTCGAACCCTGGCTAACTCGATTTCCCCTGGACTTCCTTCATACATTTACAGTACCGTAATTTTACCCTCGATCGGTAACTCGAACCCTCGAGAACTCAAACCTCCGGCTAACTCAATATTTTTTGTTTCCCTTCGGATAATTTCTATGTAATTTTGTGTCAGCCGTGTATTCTGTTTTGAAGTATTTTGTTGGCTATTTTTAGCTTATTTCATGTTTGCACTTGACGTTTGACTCGTGCTTAGTGTTTTGTTATGATCAGTTTGTTGATCAAGGTTAATCCGTATTTGTAGTATTCTATTACCTTTTTAAGTAGTTTATCAACATGAAGTTCATTTATTAATTTTGAGCGTCAGTCCTTCAAGTGGGCACGTTTTGGGATGATCGCTGACTTTGATTGCTACCTACATCAGAGTTCCCGTTTTGGTTTAGCTTGTACTTGACATTATTCGGAAAAAGCGTTTGTCAGTTCTCATGGTCAGCAAGCCCAAACTTTACCTATCTTCAAGTTGTATAAGTTGCCAACAATTGGCGCAGCTGGGTGGTTGATTGGTATGCAGTTAGTAGTTGAGTTCATAGTTAGTAGTCAGAGAAGACTGGTTAGGAAAGCCGGCAAACATGAAAGTTTTAAAAGGAACTAAATAAGCGGCTGGCTACGCTCAAGTTAAAGTTGTTAGAGCTTTCCACGACTTTTTACATGTCTTGTGAAACATTCTATACATTATAGAAGTTCCTTACTGTGGAACTGCTTTTCAGCATTTTATGTACATTTTTTAGTTTTTTCATCTTTAAATTCAAACCGTAGTTAGATAAGAACGAATTATACTCTAGTACAAAGCCCCCTTCAAGCAACTTAACCTCAATTTCTGAACCGGTTTAAAGAAAGGATATTCAGTCATGCATTCATTCTTTTCAAAAGTTGTAGCGTCTTAGCGGATGACTAATTCTTCAACTGAGAACTCAACTAAAGTCAGGCTTGAAACTTACTTGTATTTTCATGCTCTCTTGGTTATATCTAATATCATCTAATAAAACGAACTAGCTTTCCTAAACAGATCGTGCCAATATGATTCATAAATTATACAGCCTTATTTGCTTGACTATGACAGATACAGTATTGACCACTCCAGAAAATACCATAACATACCACAATGCTCTTTGTTTGTCAACCCAAAATTTTGCATAAGCATTGTTTTCAGTTTCTCTTGGGGCCATTTTATCCCCCCCCCCCCTCCTCCTCGTATTTTGCTTGCTCTCTTGACCTTATATGGTAAAATGACATAATAGTGGAATAATGAGGTATGTTACGGTATTTTCTGGAGTGGTCAATTGAAAGCTATTGATAACTAATTCTTGATTCGTTAATTAATTCTTAAGATAATTTAATATGAATTTTTTTAAAAAGTAAATCCTTGCTTATTTCAAACCATTCATACCGTAGGAGTAATTATTCCGGAGAAAAGTTTCTCTCTCGATTCGTAGCATGAGCAAATAAACGAATGTCCGTTGATAACAGTTGTGAAAATGGTATGCTAGGTTCTATTTTAGTAAACAATAAATTTGTTGTAGAAGAATATCTTTGACAGTCTATTCAGTGCTGGATCCGGACCTTGAGATAAGTTATTTGCTGTCCTACAATTGTAGGTCTTTCCCCAAAGAAGGAAAACGGTACTGTTATCATAAAAAGACTAATTTACACATAACTGTTCGTTAAGCCCATCAGGGAGGGGCTATCTCTATTGTTCTCATGTGTTTGCCTATGACCGATAAATCACCGCTAGTGTGACGTCACATAAAAGGAAGCTTAAACAGCGACGTTTCGAGCCACGGACGTCATCCGGAAGTGGGCTTTTTGCACTCTCAAGCCGTGATTTTAAACAACTTTTTTAGGCAAATCGTCTCTATAAGGGTAAAGACACTAAGCCATACAAATTTGGTAGCGTTAAAGCATATTAAAAGGGAAAACGGCTCTCTTCCGGTTGACGTTCGCCGCTCAAAAACGGAACTGCTTAAACTCCTTAAAAACGGGCGAGAACTTCGTGTCGCTTATGCAAATTTGCAAGGGATATCATAGTCATTTGAACAAAAGGGGTCGAGGGTACGATTAAAACCTGGGCAAATTTTGCTATGCATCGCTAATTTTATCATAAGTTTATGAGCTTTGTTTTAGTTTTTATCTGCTTGTGTAAAAACCGTATTTGTATTTTGTGTCCGCAGTTGTACAATTTTGTTAATCTTTGTCGCGGGCCGTTTTGCGGGATCGGCAAGTTCATAAAAAATTAAAAACCTCGGTTCTCGATACACTGTTTAAATTCTCCTATTTTTCTGTAACATCATCAAGCGTCGAGCGTCGGGCGCTTTGCGTTAAGGGCAGCCATCTTGGATGAGTGTATAAACTACTCAAGGGGCGGCTCCCAAACCGCCCCCTCCCCCAAAGTAATTTTGACACAGCGAAGCAAAGCGCTAGATCTCGACGATCTTACGGAAAAATAACTGGACTGTGAGCAGTCTACTTCGCGAGGAAAAAGTCTCTTGAAAATGAATAAAATGGTTGCTAAGAAGAACTAGAAGTCTTTCTTACGAATTAAAAAACGTGCGTAACAACCACTCTGGCAACTCCAGCTAAGCATCCACAGTGTCACAGTCACAGATCAGGACATTCACTTCCAATACTATTATTATTATTTGTTTAGTTTTATCAGGTGTTGGAAACTGCTAGGCCACAAATTCTTCAGAGGTGGGCAATGTTGCTTAATCGCAGACGGATTCTGATGAAAGTTACCTTCTGTCTATTTATAGCAGTTTGTGTCTTCCAGTGCTGGCGTATTTCCTATCATGTCCAGATGACTTCTCCGCCCTCGTACCGTATTCTAGAATATGAAAAATTTCAAGAGTCGGCGATGGTCATGTCAAATGCGAGTTCGCCAACAACTATATTTTCAACGACACAATCAAGTGACAAATTAAAGCACCACAAGACAACTCTAATAACTACGACTAGTTGTGAGCGGCCGTACTTTCTTCTAGTAGTGGTCTCATCCGCACCCTATTATGCCCAGAAAAGAAGAGATATCCGCCTAACTTGGGGAGTCGACAGCGATCTAAACTCAAGATGGAAAACAGTTTTTCTTGTTGCTCAAACGCGGAACCGAATGGAGTCGGAAGCACTGTTGCAAGAAGGCGAAACCTTTGGAGATCTCATACGCGCGGACTACTATGACGATTATTGGAATCAGACCCTGAAGATACAAATGGCGTTTGAGTGGGCTTCCAAATACTGCCAGTTTTCCTTTCTTTTCAAAATGGACGACGACGTTTTTGTCAACACGAGGGCATTAATTTCACTTTTGAAACACCCGAAAACCCCTCGAGAAAATCTCTACATTGGACTGGTTTATGAACCCGCGAAAGTGCAGAGATATGGAAAATGGCAAGTCTCCGAAAATGAATATAATGGAACCTTCTACCCACCCTTCTGTCCTGGTTTCGGAATTGTTCTTTCCCGTGATGTTGTGGATACTTTTGTCGGTTTATTCAATGTCTTACCAAGATTTAGACTCGACGATGTTTACATAGGCATGCTGGCAAACAAAATTGGTGTCAAGCCAATCAATAATCCTAATTTTGAGTTGTGGCCTGATAATAGAAGTAGATGCAGGTTCATAAACAGTACTTTGGTGCGACATACGGTCACTGGTGATTGCCTTTTCAAGGTTTATAATGAAATGCTTTCTTACTTATCAACTGTTAAAGGGTGAGAGCCAAGGCATGACTCGTTCCCAGTCGCTTTTTTGTCTTCTGTGTCTCGTAATTAAGTATTGAGGAGGGATGGGCATGAAAGATGTGCGCCGGGGAAGATGGGAAGGAGAACAACGGGGAGACTTCCCCTCTATCCTTCCCATCGTGCTTTTCGCCGAGACGCCGTAGTAGTCTTCCGCGACCGTTCCGTGACCGCCTACAAACATAATAATAAGAGACGACTTGGAACAAGTCAGCGCCAATGTCGTTTGATTTGTCATTCGCTGGGGCCTTTTTATTGTTCAAGATCAACTAGGTACAGTTACACCGTGTAGTAGCTGTACTGACAGATGTCTGAACTGATGTGACAAACAGCGATTTTTACAAGGGTGCACAGGTGTTTTGGTTTGACCTGTGATCAGGTGGTCCTTCTTCCCTTTTGTTTGCTAGCCGAGGAGACGCATCGAATAAAAAAACTCTTGATCGCAGGTTAGGTTTGGATATTTTATTGGTAGTTTTCAGTTCACGCCATTCAAAATAGATCAAAATAAAAATCAAAACCGTTCAATAGATGAAGTCCAGAATCTGGGAAATGAAAGGAGGTAAATATGCAAAGACCCTCGCCAAATTTCAGGTCAGAGGAATATTTCGTATACGAGTATTCGAAGAAACGTTTTACCCAAATTTATAGAGATTGGTATGGAGACGCCATGCTGGTGCTCATCCGGATGAGCAACGACATGGTGGACGGAAACCAACAGAAACATCTGTCACCGAGTTTTGCTACAAAAACGTGAATTTATTCTTCGAAGAACTCATAAACATTAAAGTAATACTTTTTTTATCGTGAAAGTAAAATTTCGGTAGGATCGATAGTTTTGTAGTTTGAATTTTAGTTACGTCATGTGAAAACCAGCAATAAGAATGTTTTTCCCAAACCTCTCGTGATATAATTATTTTCGCTGACCTGTAAGGAGATAGGATTTTTGGGGTGTTTCTTGGTGTTGCGGAAACTATTGTTTGTTAGCTTTTGTGTTGTGGTGTGGGTATTGTTCAGTGTCTTTTCAATCTTTTGTATTACGTCATTGGTGTCCGCAACACCACGAAACCACCGATTTTTGTAGCGTCAATACACCAGAAAATACAGTGGACAGCAGGGTGTGGCACTTTTTGGCCGAGCGGTTCTGGACCCGAAGCACTGGCGCTGTTTTTAGGGCGTGGCGCCTGGAAGGGTGGTTCGTATTATAGTCGGCCTTAGGGTTCGGGCTTTAGTCGGATTTAGGGTTCGGGTTCGGGTTCGGGTTCGTGTTATAGGCGGAGTAGAGTTTTCTGATTTAGCGGAAAATTCACTTAAATGGAACACATTTTTCCGCTCAGTGAAGTCAAAACTAAGTCTTTTAGTTTGACATAAATGTACAAGCATATTTCACACTTGAAAGCCCACAGAAATTGAATAAGCTGTCAGAAAACAAACTGCACAAACTATCTTTAAAAATATAAACCACTTGAACTCATCTTTCTAGTCCGGAGCGTTTCAGTCTTAGCCAGGTTCTTGTCTTAGCTTTTTGTGTACTGACGATATAAATCGCATCTGTTTAGAGTTTCATATTAAGTTGCGCGAAAATCGACGACATTTATGAAGGCAGTCAGTCCACAAACAAGGACCAAAGTTTTTAATAGGAACAAAAATTTAGTATGACGAGTAGAAAACGCAAGGGGTTGTGAAACTAGCCTTAGAGGAAAACAATCAACTGACGCACATAGACGCACATGTGGTGGCTGGACATGACAAGGCGCAACCCTTGTCGTCGTATTATCACCTTATGCAAGAAATTATACGCCCATTTTTATCTCACTAACCAAGTACTTTTCCTCTCTCTGCCCCAATCTGTTTCCCTTTCTCTACTATTAATTTTCATCTTTGCGTGATAATAGACCCTTCACGGTTGTGAGGGCATGCTAGGTAATCAGGACAAGAAGAAATGCGGGGAAGTAAAAAGGTTGTATGGGAATTCAAAGTCAACTAATTATTCCAAATTGACTACAGTATTTCTCACTTTCTATCTGCAAACTTTAACTAATGAACTTAAAAAAACTGTACACTAAAGGTGGAGAGCACAGAAATCCTTTGTCGCTTTTTAGAAATTTTGACTTCTTCCATACATAGCGTGTAATGTTTGTGTTGTCGGATTACAGAAAATTTATGAAAGGACCTCAGGTTTTCTTAAAAGCAACAAAGGACTGCTATGCACTACAGATTTAGTGTGTAGTTTCTTTAAGTGCATTAGTTACATTTTCAAAGGGGAAGTGATGAATGGATTCAATTAGCAAGAAATAGTTGACTTTGTATTCCCATACAAACTGTTGATTTTTCAACCATCTTGTCCTGATTACCCATCATGCCATTACAACCTGAAGGGGTCTCTAGAGACTTTCAGATCCAAGGACGCAAAGGCAGCAACGTCGCCTAAAAACTAAATCTGCGTTCTTTTATTCTTTATCGCGATTATTCCAATCCACGTACTTTGTCAGATGTAGGCCAACCCTCCTGAAGTTGAATTCAGACGACAATATCCAAGTTCTGTCGTCGCTTGAATGTTCACGTCCCCCTTAAAACGTCAAATTAGGCAATTTGACGTCGCAGTTGAGCAAAAGGGCAAAGAAATGTACAAAAAAGTGTGATGTGTGACGTGCAAAGTTGTTGTTTTGCCTACTAAGTCTGTTTTTTAGTTTTTAACATTCTCGATACGGTCGCACGGTCGGATCTTAGGGCGTGTTTATATGGAGGTGGATGACCCCAGTTAGGTGAGGTAACCCGCTGAGTGGGGTAACCCGCCTGTCCATATAATCTCTCATTTTAATTTAATCACGTTTACATGATAGGTGGGGTGACCTGCCACATTTTACCTCACCTATCTGGGGTTCCTAACCTCCGTGTAAACAGGCTCTTAGATACAGTCCTTTAGAATGCAACTCCTGCCAAAATCGCCAAAATTTGACAAATTTTAAAAAGAGTTGGAATAACAGCGATGAAGTTTCAAACAGCCAATTTCACTTTTTGTGTGACGTTTTCGCTGCCGACTTTATTTCTCGGGGTTTCATTTTCGAGATTTCAAAAGACAATTAAGAAAAAGGTCATTACAGTTGAAACTCTATCGACAACGGCTACTTTGGAGACAGAAGAAAGTGGCCGCTGTAGCAGTAGAGAGGTTTTAAACAAGAGCCAATGTATGGAGTTTTTGTCCGCCGGGACGAAAAAAAGGGTAATGGGTTCATGATAACCGTCAAGAATATAGAGACATTAAGTGACCACTAAGCCCACTATGAGAATGTTGATGTAATTGCTGTCGTTACTGTAGTTAGTGTAGTAGCGGTAGTCGGTGTAGTAGCTGTAGTTGCTGTAGTTAGTGTAGTCGGTGTAGTAGCTGTAGTTGCTGTAGTTGGTGTAGTTGCTGTAGTAGCTGTAGTTGGTGTAGTATGTGAAGTAACTACACCAACTACAGCTACTACAGCTACTACAGCAACTACACCAACTACAGCTACTACGGCAACTACAGTAACTACAGCAACTACAGCAACTACACCAACTACAGCTACTACACCAACTACACCAACTACACCAACTACATCAACTACACCAACTACAGCTACTACACCAACTACAGCAACTACAGCAACTACAGCAACTACACCAACTACAGCTACTACAGCAACTACACCAACTACAGCAACTACACCAACTACACCAACTACAGCTACTACAGCAACTACACCAACTACAGCAACTACGGCAACTACACCAACTACACCAACTACAGCAACTACAGCAACTACAGCTACTACAGCAACTACAGCAACTACAGCTACTACTACAACTACAAACTACAGCTACTACAGCAACTACAACTAACTACACAAACTACACCAACTACATCAACTAGACAAAACTACACCAAACTACACCAACTACAGCTAAACTACACCAACTACAGCTACTACATCAACCACAGCAACTACAGCAACTACACCAACTACAGCAACTAAAGCAACTACAGCAACTACACAACTACACCAACTACAAGTAACTACACCAACTACAACTACTACACAACTACAGCAGCTACACTAACTACACCAACTACAGCAACTACACCAACTACACCAACTACAGCAACTAAACTTACTACACCAACTACAGCTACTACACCAACTACAGCAACTACACCAACTACAGCAACTAAACCAACTACAGCTACTACACGAACTACACCAACTGCACTAACTACAGCAACTAACACAACAACTACAATTAACTACACCAACTACACCAACTACACCAACTACAGCAACTACAACTACAACCAACTAACACAACAACTACAACCAACTACACCAACTACACCAACTACAGCTACTACACCAACTACACCAACTACACCAACTACAGCAACTACACCAACTACAGCTACTACACCAACTACATCAACTACAGCAACTACAGCAACTACACCAACTACAGCTACTACAGCAACTACACCAACTACAGCTACTACACCAACTACAGCAACTACACCAACTACACCAACTACACCAACTACAGCTACTACACCAACTACAGCAACTACAGCTACTACACCAACTACACCAACTACACCAACTACAGCAACTACACCAACTACAGCTACTACACCAACTACACCAACTACAGCTACTACACCAACTACACCAACTACACCAACTACAGCAACTACACTAACTACACCAACTACAGCTACTACACCAACTACAGCAACTACAGCAACTACAGCAACTACACCAACTACAGCTACTACACCAACTACACCAACTACAGCTACTACACCAACTACAGCAACTACACCAACTACACCAACTACACCAACTACAGCTACTACACCAACTACAGCAACTACAGCAACTACACCAACTACAGCAACTACACCAACTACAGCAACTACACCAACTACAGCAACTACACCAACTACACCAACTACAGCTACTACACCAACTACAGCAACTACACCAACTACACCAACTACAGCTACTACACCAACTACACCAACTACACCAACTACAGCTACTACACCAACTACACCAACTACACCAACTACACCAACTACAGCAACTACAGCAACTACAGCAACTACACCAACTACAGCTACTACAGCTACTACAGCAACTACAGCAACTACAGCTACTACGGCAACTACACTAACTACACCAACTACACCAACTACAGCAACTACAACAACTACACCAACTACACCAACTACAGCTACTACAGCAACTACAGCAACTACACTAACTACAGCAACTACACCAACTACTGCTACTACAGCTACTATGCCAACTATAGTAACTACAGCAATTACATCAACATTCTCACAGTGGGCTTAGTGGGCACTTAATGTCTCTATATTCGTGACGGTTATCATGAACCCATTACC